>BGNK01003335.1:0-54729 GCA_003297005.1 Symbiodinium sp. clade A Y106 | reverse complement strand
GGGGGGGGCATACCATGTTAGGTTGGGGGGGGCGGGGCCTGCGACGCGGCGACGCGGCACCATATATCCCCATATGATGAAGAAACCATCCTCCCCCCTGATGCACCCCAAGCTAAAAACTCAAACTCTTTTAGCACCCGAGCCCCTAGAAACCCACAACCCGTGAACCCTAAACCGCCTAAACCCATACACAACCCATACAGCATCAAACCCTGAAGGCTAAAACTCTGATCTGTAGCAGGAAAGGAAAGGGCCCGCAAAAAAAAACTCTGATCGAACCTGCTGGACAAAATCCTGCACATTATCCGTACTTCAAGCAGTTTGGGTTTGAAGGTAGTGCAGGATTTGTTTGCCAATCATCTGAATGCGTTAAAACCGTACAAAGCCCTACAGAACCCAATAAAGCGTGTAAACAGAAGCAAAACAATGCCCACAGAACCGTGCATAAGATGACGTTAGTGAAAACCTGTGCTTAAGTACGATAGCGGCTACCGCCACGTGGCAGCAGTGGCGGCCGACACTACGATTTTATGCTCAACTAGCAGTGGCAATTACTGGAGCAGTCCTCGTCAACATCACGCTGCAGTTCACGCACCGACGTCTCACTAACCAATGCACAGTCAGTAGCGATGGCAGCAATGACGTCATCATCATCATCATCGTTATCCTCATCCTGCTCCTCACCACCGTTATCATCTTCGTCATGAGCGTCACCAACATCGTCTCAGTTTATCGTCCGCATATGCTGCGGACTGCGAAGAAGTCAAAGCCAGGATGGTTTGACAAAGGGCAAGAGTGAATTAGATCATCCTCGCACTTCACATCGCAATCATGCCAATGGTTACCAACATCTTGGTCTTGGCCGAAGCTCGTGGTGGTCCACAGGGCACATCGCGAAGATTTTGACGCCATAAACTGGCAGCTGCCACGAGGATCGCCGCCTCCTTGTAACAGTTAGACTTCACGCAGGCGACGAGCATGTGGTGCTCCGACAACGACAACTGTTAATCAAGATTGCCGCTGCTCCTCACAGGCGGTTGCTGCTTTCACACGCGGGCAAGATGTAGGGTTTCCCAAAACGACGGATGTCACCAGGCTCAGCTGGGATCGCACCCGCCACATGCCCGATCGTCGTGGCATGTGGCGCTCGACGCAGGCGACGAAGACGCGTCGTGGTAGTTGATGCTGCATTGGGTACTCACAGTCGACGAAGATGTGAGGCCACCAAGCGACAACCGTCAGGAGGCTCGGAGGCCCTACACGCCCGACAAGGCAAATAGCAAAGCTCAACCCGCCTCACAGGGGTCCACTAGCGACCAAACTCGTACCAGAGAAAGGGGTTTTGGCAGGTGCGAAGGGCCTGCTGTGTAGCGACACTTGGGAAGGAGGGGGCGGGCGGGAGAATCCTCAGTTATACCTGACATTAGTGGATTTCCTGTCCTTGTGGGTACTGTAAGGTGAGGAGAACGGAATCGTCCCGTCCCGAGGTGCGTCAGCTGGGAGCCGGCACTGGTTCGACCAGTCGATCTCATCACATTTGGGTAGGGGTCGTAGGCGCCTAGTCGCTATTCAACTGTCGATAGGGAGCAGCAAATCTCACACGAGTGGCTGCAGCCAGTTTTTTGCCTCAATGACGTCACTGGCAGAGCCAGTTGCAACTATGTCATGTGGAGGCTTTCAGTCGAAGCGGCCTTCTATCTACCTGCGATGATCCATGTCTTTTCGGCTGAGCGCTGAAGATGTCAGTGACCCCAAACCCGCATCCTCCGGGCTACTATGCTGCAGCAGGGTTTCAAAGGCTGGCAGCAGGATTTTGCATTTTTGTTTCCATGTGATGGTGCATACAATCCCGTCCTCAATACTGCCATCAAGTGTGGGAAATGTAGGCACCATGCATGCTGAGTTCAGCACGCAAGCTCACCCGACACACAAAGTGAAACGGGTGAGTTGTCTTGTGCCAGCTTGCCGCCTCGGGATGGATGACACACGTTTTCAGAATGCGTTTGACAGTCTGGACTTTGCTTCATCGAACAGCGAACCAGGCACTCGACAAGCGTTGCTGGTTTTGATCGCGTTCCGTCGGATGCAAGTCACTTTGCATCCGCAGATGGGCGACCCGTCCTCCCAACGGCCCACTGTAGGACAGTCCTCCGCGACGAAGACTTCAACAGTACCACTCCTGTCTTGCAAACATGACGCAGGACGTTCCAATGGAGGATGGCACAGCGGATGAAGGAATAGGGTCTTAAGAAGAACGTATTTGCTGCCGCGAGGACTCAAAGACCACCAGGCTGCCGAATGGCAGACCCTGGAGCACTACAGGGCTTTGATTAGGGCCGGTCGAATTCAGGCCAAGCCACTCAGGGTTTAGGGTTGATAGGATTCGTTTTGTTTCAACTGTCAGCGGTCGGCGGAATGTTTGGTACCGGTTTCAGGTTTGAGGTTTGGCGTCTGGCTGCGACATGGCCATTTTGGTTCTTATTCAGAGATGCCTTGCCCCTTGAGAAGACCAGAGCTTCTGACTCGAATAGAGAAAAGACGTGCCTGGGTTAAGGCGGTCAATGCAAGGGTTCATTGGTAGATTGTCTGTAGACGCGAAGCCAGCGTCATCTCCAGGTAGCTTCCGTCTTTGTACTGGACGTTCACTTAACTTGACAAACCGTGTCTTAGCATGCCTTTCAGGCTAGATCGTTACACAGCCTGTAACAGTTTGACAACCCCTTACGCACATTCAGCAACATTTAGCGGGGTAGTTGACAAGGATGTTGGCATTTGCTTGATTTAACTGATGATTGGTCATGTTTACCATCAGTTTGACTTACAGCTTCTAGTGCCCTTTTTGCTTCCAATGTGCTGATTCTGGCCATGCCAAGTCAACTTCGTCTTCGCGGCCCCTTCAAGTCCCCTTGAGTTCGAAGTTGAGAGGCCCTCCTTCTCAAGTTCGAACACATGCTTCGTGCCTCCGTCCGTGCTCTGTGCTGCTGTCTCTGAGCTTGGTAGGTCCGAGCAGGATTGGCATCTAGTGAGTTGGTGCTTACCTGCCACTACTTCTAGGTGCCCAGTGTTCGGTATTGACAATCGGGGCCTCACTCTACAATGCTATACGCTTGACACACCACACCACATACTGCAAATCATATACTATATAGTATACAGTACTCCTTACATACTATAGACCATACTCGCCAGACTCTGAAACTGGTGATGTGGAATGTTCTGAGGAGTTCCAACCAAAAGGCTCTACTTGATTCGGTGAGTAGCTTCTTAGAAGGACTATCCATATCCATACCTATACTACCTTGTGCCTATACCTATACCTGCACCTTGAACTTAGGAGGACTTGCTCTAGAAGCTGGGCCAGGCCTTTGAGGAGTTCTCGGAGGACGGAAGGCTGAGCTGGCCGGGATTTGAGGCGAACCGGCCCGGCACTGAAACCCAGGGCCCGGTGCTAAACCGGGTCCCGGCTTCGGACGATCACTCTTTTTGGAGGCTTTGCCGGTGTGTAGTAAGTGTAGTACTGTAGGCTCCAATGCTAGTGTGCTCTGATCTTGGAAGTCAGAAGTAGAGCTGAGCCTGCAGAATCGACAGCAGTGACAGAATTGTTGACGAGGATAAGTCCAGCTCCCATTGCTTACAGCTGTTGCGTGTGTTGTGCTCACCAGCAACTTCATCATGACTTGTTTTTGTTATCTGCATGTTTCTGCTGCAACCCTGAGTCCAAGAGTACCTCAACCTCTGTATCTGACTCGGCCACAGGGCCTTCTTTGCGGCCGTCTGCGTGCGCTGCCGAAGTCAGAGGCGTGAAGTTCACCGGAAGTTTACTTCTAGGGCTCTGCTTGGCTTGAGTCGACCGTTTTTTTTTTTTTTTAACTTGGGTTTTTTGGCTCGTGACCCAGGTCCTCATAATCTCTTCAGAACTGCATCTGACACGCTGACGCTGACTTTGCTCGGCGTAGTTTGGACGAAGATCCTAGGACTTAGGGCGTGTTGGCTGGAACGCGGAAGTCTGCAGCCGCATTATCATGTTCAACATCATTGCACATCCTCTTTGGATGTTTGTCGATAGTGCCGCATGAAAGAGCGAGACTTCCGTCACGATGTGGAGGAGCTCCCATCCGAAGATGGGCATCTGTGTGAGCTCCAGTGAAAGGGAAAACTGGAAACGCCAGCTCATCCCAGGCGCAGCAAGTCTTTGCAGGGATGGCGGAGTCGGATGCTAGAGGCTTCCTGAGTGTGCTGGGACCCCGGAAGCCGCAGCTGACTTTCTGCAGTGGAGTTGGGTCCGCCAGGTGTAACCCGGGGGAATCTCTGAGGATTTTGCCAGGGCGAAGCCCCAAGTTAAGCAACCTACCTAATATGCGTATGTGATTAACAATGTGTGTGTATCTGTGTCTCTCTGTGTGTGTGTGTGTGTGCGTAAGCGTCTTCGGCACTCGTGGGAAAAATCTTGCGTACATGCGTATACGTCACGTATGTATAAATATATTATACACACACATATTATCACATATTCATACATACCTGTATACACATGTAGCAAATTGTTTTTCAATATCGCGAGACAGATGCACAGATGGACAGATAGATAGTCGGAGGGAGAGAGAGAGAGAGAGAGAAGACATATATATATATATATATACATATGTATACATATGTAGACAGATAGACCGACTGGTATTCATTTCCATGTTATAGACCTATTTGTTGACTGAACGAGCCATATATGTATTCATTCGTTCATTCATTAGCATACTCATGAGTACAACTTTGTTTACGTCTGTTTATACATTCTATTAGAAGCGTTTTGTATACACATATGTACAAAAATCTACATGCACACACTAGATCATCTGTGTGTATAGTTTTGTTTCATGGGCGATATGGCTGCATTATTCTTTTTCATATATGTGCATCAGTTCTTAGATGCCCTCGCTCAGTATATACTCATGTATATATGCACAAATACATGTACATGCATGCTACATCCAGACACACATATATCCACATATCCATACATGCATACATGCATGCGGACCTGCCTGCCTCATCTAGCTAGCTAGCCAGAGAGCTGGGTAGCTGGCCAGCTGGCTGGTTACGTGCACACGCGTGTCAGCAATGCACTTGTCTATGCTGTTGGGACTGCAGCGTGCAGGTATGTATTCGTGTGCACAAAATCTGGGGATGAGTCTGTATAAGGTCACAAAACTACGTGTATGTAGTGAACTGGCACGAAACAGCATATTTGGTAAAACTGAACAAGCAAGTTGGTTAGCATATCAATCATGCATATACCAGTCAGAGACGTTCGTGCATGTGAGTGTGTTTGCCACGGTTCCCGGCGTTCCCGGACCTAAAGCGTGACAGTCTCCAGCCAAAACCCTGAAGCCTCCAGCTGTGATCCAAAGGACCCGGGCAACCTGGGACAAGGCCACTGAGGAGCTCCCGGTAGAGACCTTAGGTGGGGCGCGCAGGGTTGAGGGTTTGTGGCCGAGGGTTCAGTAGGGTTCAGCCGACATGATCCAACAGCCCTCCGACTTCAGGATCCGGCGCATCGGATACCACCAGAACAGTGGATCTTCTGTAAGTCTCTTACAAAACGTGGTGGTCGAAGATTGAGCTTCGCAGCTCATTATAGACTCGCCAGGCCGACCCTTCCCTACAGGCCAGGCCGAGCCTTCCGCCTTGTGGAGGAGTTGCCGAGCCTGGTGAAGTGAGAGAAAGTCGGTCCATGTCGTGGCACCGCTGTGGAGCTGAGCTAATGCTTGGGCCGAAGGCTCTTGAAGCTTGAAGGCCGCCGCTAAAGGGGCCGCCGCTCTCATCTTACAGCATCGAGCATGTGGTGCCAGTGTTTTGGAGATCAGGGTCTCGAAACCTGGCGCGTTGTCGTGGCGATTTGTGATCGTGTGATGCAGTGAGGGGGTGCGGGGCCCGCGCGGCATTGCTAACGAGCACGGCCTTGGGAACGGCGGAGAGCATGGTACCGACATGATTCTGCCCCATGGAACACAGCAGCCAGAGCCTTCCCTCGGTTTTGCCTTTATTCCTTAGGCAGCCTGCTTGGCTGAGTTCTGAGAGCACCGCTTAAGGTGTCTGCTCTCCAGAACTCCCTGCTGCCCCCGGGGCTTCGCATAGTGACGGTATTGACGCAGGCAATCGCAGAAGGAGCCGGCGGAGCAGCAGGTTTGCCTCTGCAGCGACGAGCGAGACATCGCCCGCAAGAAACTGCGTTTAACTACACTGGTCGGGTCGTATCTGAAGGTGCACCGCACAAGCGCAGTCCACCAGTGAGCAATCGTCGCCGTCTCCGCCAGGGCTTAAAGAATTGGAAGAGCGCTACACAGCCCAGCGGTAAGTCTTCCTAAGTGGTCCCAAACGGTCCCTCACGAGAATCTCGGCACTTGTGAATCAAGCAGGCAAGCAGCACCTAGCTCCCTGACCAAGCTGCCACAGCACAGCAACAGGATGCCCAGGTAGTCTGGTCGCGCCCCTGCACTGCGGCAACATGTCCGGCACTGGTGCGCGGCACAGAGAAGCAAACTGGGGCTGGAGAAAGACGAGTGCATCCAGTACGTTCGCGACAGTGACAGTCTAGTTCACTTGGCTTCAGGATGGGCCGTCGCCTGGAGCACGAAGCACTCAAGGTGGTTCTTCCAGGACCAAAGCTGTGAGCAAATCGTGGAAGGGGATTGCTCCACAGGACATCACAGAGCTCTGGATGGGTTGGAATTCCGGTGCAGAGGTGGTTTGCAGCTATGCTCAAGAAGGTCTCGAAAGTCTGACTAGGCCAACCGCACGAAGACTCGACCTCACCGTCTGATGTATGTGATAGTGTCAATTGTCGTGGTCATAGGCACAAAGATATCCAAACTGGAATCCTACTCCCAAGACGCCATCATCTTCATCACCCCTATCACTGTCATCCGCTCTCTATAGACCTGGCCGAAGCCTCAGTGCAGGACAGAGAGAAGGGCCTGGCCAGCTGGGTCGCGGCCCTGGGATGGCTTGTCGAAAAATGGGTGTCAGGTTCCCACTAACTGAAGGCTACAGCTTGCAGGATGCAGGGGATATCGAAGACACCCCTTGTGGCCACCAAGATGCAGCCTCAACATTGCTTCAAGACCAGAGACGTTGATCGCATCATACTACATAGCTACGTATCTATGTATACAAAAGTTTTATAGTTTTATAGTGTATATATATAGCTGTATATGAACAAGTATATAAGTAAGTAAATGTATAAATACAAATCGATACATACATATATACATATATATGTGTATATATATATATAGCGAGAGAGAGCAAGAGAGAACGAGACATCTATATTTGCATGTGCACACGCATACATATACATGCTTACGTCTCTCTCTCTCTCTGTATAGTACAGAGACAGATATACATATATACATATACACACATATATATATACACACATATGTTTGATTATGTTTGTTTATTTATTCAGACATATATATATATATGTGCATGTAAACACATCTAGACACATACTGCACGTGTGTATACGTACATACATACAGACAGACATACATACATACATACATAGACATACATACATACATACATACATATTCTCGTCTTATGATTGTTTGCGCGGTTTTCTTGGACAGTCTCGGTGAGCGGTTCCTCATTCGGTTGCAAGCAGCCTACCTTACGAACGTCGGGGCTCCCTGCCTCATGCCCGATCGTGAGATCCGCGATTGATTTTTCCGAGGAACGGCCAGCGGGGTGCACCGTTCCGGTTCCCTCTGAGCCACCACAGGAGCCGAGCCTGTAGTAAGCAGACTGANCTGCCTCATGCCCGATCGTGAGATCCGCGATTGATTTTTCCGAGGAACGGCCAGCGGGGTGCACCGTTCCGGTTCCCTCTGAGCCACCACAGGAGCCGAGCCTGTAGTAAGCAGACTGACTCGTCACCACTTTTTCTGTCGGGTTTGCTCGTGGTGTGCCCTGCAGGAGCACAAGGAAGCTCTTTCCTCCAGCCTGCCGCCGGGTCATTGGGCGTTGTCTTGAGTCAGTTGCAGTCAAGACGAGTACAAAGTAGTCTGATCGCTTCACTGGTAGCGAATGGAGTGCGCTCCACATCCATCGGTCAATAGAAGTCTAGAGGCTTCACGAACGCTGCATGGACAGCATCACAGGCTGGGAATCAGAATGGGACAGCCGCTATCAACGACCGTACTTCTTCAACCGCATGACGAAGGAAGCCGGGCTGCTGCAGTGGCGAGAACAGAGACTTAATGTTCTTACACAACCATATGGATGTCAATATACTAGCCGTACAAGGCGGGAATGTATGACCTTGTTAACTTGCATGTATGTATGTGTATGTATGTATGTATGTATATCTACTTACACATGAGAACACACACACANATATGGATGTCAATATACTAGCCGTACAAGGCGGGAATGTATGACCTTGTTAACTTGCATGTATGTATGTGTATGTATGTATGTATGTATATCTACTTACACATGAGAACACACACACATCTCTATCTATCTATCTATCTATCTATCTATATATATGCGTTTGTATGTGCATATGAACATATTATGCATGTATATGTAGTTATATGTACACGTATTCTGTCTGTGTGCATGTCTGGCGCGCGGGCGGGCGAGCTGGCTGGCTGGCTGGCTGGCTGTATGTATGTATCTATGCAATTATGTGCGTATGTTTGTATGCATGTATGTATGTGCCGGTATACAAAGGGCAGGTGTACGCAATACACGCACGCACACGCACACGCACACACACAGGGAATCAGTGCTCGGCCTTCCTAGACTCCTAGACTTGCTGGCCATCCTTTGCTACATCGTGTCGGGTTATGTCGTTATTCTCGAGCCTCCTTAGGTACTGCATTGCATCCTGATATGCTGTAAGGTCATAACGAGATGGAATCTTCAAGCAAGGCGAGGAATCACTTAAGTCAAACGCCAGAGGAGCGAACGTGGGAGCGGCCGAAGGCAGGCCTTTCGAAAGCCACGAATGTGAGTCTGGCTTTATTATCTTTATTGTTGACATTCTTATGCTTGAGTTTTTGCGACAGACGATGCTTCTGTTGATGTGCAAATGAGAGTTTGTTGGATGTATGCTTTTCAGTCTGGCATCCGGAAATTACTGCGCAGCTGCTGTACCTTCTATTCGCATGACATTCCCATCGTCTCATAGCCTTTGTGCAGAACAATCTCCGTGAGCTCGTTTGCAGGACGCACGTCCTTGCATGTGGCTGGTTTAGGGTTTAGGTTGCTGCAAAATCATACTTCCAAAGGCGGAGCCGGCAGCGAGGGCAGTGCCGCCCCCGCCGGTCGGCACGACAGCCACTGCAGCCACCACAGCGTCCGTAGAAGGCTTGGCCTTTACTCATGTCTGTGACTTTGATTCAAGGCTTCTTTGCGTTGGGTGGTCAGGACTTGTTCTGTTGACTGGTGTGGACGATTGGTTTCTCGGGGCTCTGCAAGACCTGCAGGCGATCCCAGGGCCAAGCAGCCACGGAGAGACGGAGCAGGAGCCTCCGCTGCAGGTGCAGGTTTTTCAACTCGGCTCGGATGGCCCAGCAGACAGGTTGGCAAAAAGAAGACCAGCCGCAAGGCGGAGAGTTTGCTGGTTGGTTCCACTCCTGAAACAATCGTTCAGAACACTAAATGACGCAGCATTGGTGCCAAACAATCCGGTCCCAACTACGAGGCGACAGGTGCTTCCCTATTTGTAAGAACCCTGCCCCCCCTGCCTCCCCTCGCCCCTTCCCCGAAACGCGTCCTTTCATCGCCAGGAGCCGCCATGGAGGCTCGGGATCTCAAGCGACTGCCTCCTGTATGCATGGAATGCACATTGACATTGATCTTTTTGGGTCGTGCTCATGTTTTTAGAGAAAGTGTGCTTCCATGCACTACAGACAGATTGTGAGCACTGCGGTGTAGTTTCCAGGGATCTTGCCAAGTCTTCGGTCATGCTTCGGAGATGTTGTCGGTTCTTGAGTTTCATTCCGGGTTTTGTGAGTGGGCTGCAGAGACAGGTCTCAGACGGTTGGCAGGTGATGGGGCGGACTGGACGAGACAGACTTGCTAGGATTGTGTTGCAGGAGACCATCTCTCCTGGAAGCTCTCCACAAGGCCGTCCGCCACTAAGTCTGTGGACGGGCTGTCCTGCATAGCTGAAGTCTGCCGGCCTGATACACGGGGTTTGGCTTCGGTGCCCGAGGAAGCTCCGGGGCTGTTGGTGTTCAAGTCTTCACGTTGTTGATGAGATGTGTGGGGCATCATCTTTGCAAGCCAACAGCAGCCTCCGGTTGGAACCGCTTATCAGCCTCCTGCTTGGCATGCATGGTACCATTCTTGCTCGAATTGTCACCAAGCTTCGCAGTCTGCACCGTGCGAGTCGAAATGCAGACACTCTCATTTATGGTTTCTGTGGCGTTGGCTTCTTCCAAGGCAATCTTGCTGGGGTGCAGCGCCGAGGAGCAGGCCAAGAGCTTTCGCAGTCTTCGCTGTGGACCCGTGCAGGATCGATTAGAAAGGTCTCTGGGTTTGGCCTAGGGCCCTAGGGCCTAGCCGAGGGGGGGTGCTTTCAATTCAAGGCACCGAGTGGCGTGCAGAAGAGTTCAAGAACCGCCTGGAGAAGGTGCGACCGGGTTCGTGGTGTTTCGTGTGAGGATCCTGTGCGTGTATGCAGCTGTTCGACAACACCTGTGTATAATCAGTAATTGGGGAGGTCCACCGTTCGTTCGGTGTTCTTTGATTGAAGCCTTCGCAGTGTTGCCAGTCAAGGTGGGATATGGTTGTTGAATCGATCAAGGGCTGTCGGACTCCGGGGTTTGTGACTCAGCAATCCTGAACATGTGAGTCTGAGAACTCCGCGACAAACACTGCCACGACTTGAGAGGCGAGAAGCACCAAGGACAGAAACTTCATCAAGTCCATCCTGAAGGAGGTGTCTTGGGAGCCAGCTGACCAGAGAGACTGCATGTGACAAAAGCTCTTGTTGAGTCATATTCTCGTTCTCCAGTATGTTAATTATGTGATCCATCAGATCCAAACCTCAAGCCCCACCAGACGAGATGAGAGAGAAAGAGAGAGAGAGAGAGAGATACCATAGCCCTGGCGAAAGAAAAAGAGAGAGAGAGAGAGACTCTCGCTGAAACCGTCGGGAACCCGACCGAGAGTACAAGTGGACCGGGGAACCCAAGTTGTGACTACCTTGCTTGTTGTTGGAAAAGGGGGACCCGGCCACTACTCGACTCCTGAACAGCAGGAGCACCCACTGTACAGTCCGAGCCCATCCACTCCAAATGATGGATGGGGCAGCGCACCGCGCGGGGCGGGAGGACTGCTTCCGCCCCATGCCCCGAGCAAAGCAAAGCAAAGAGACGGAGAGAGTGATCGAGTGAGTGAGTGAGTGTGCACGATGAAGCTGAGTGGGGCTGTTTATCAGTTTCTGGTCCGTTTGTCCTTGTGCGTTCTTGACTGCAGGTGTATTGAATACTGTTGCAGAACGACATGTAGCTCCAGTAGCGCATGTTCGACAGGTTTTTGACACCCTTGGGGACGAAGGCACAAGGACCAACAATGGATGCTATGCACACTAATGGGTTTTCAAGCCTGAGACTTGCGGTGTCGTGGAAAGCCGACCCGCGCAATTGAAGCTACTAATGCCGCCTGAAGTCCCCGGGTATGTTCACAGAAAGACAACAGAAAGCAAAGCGCAAGTAAACACATCGGAGACAGCGGCGTGTGATGCTTTTGGGCTTGGGCCTCCTGCTCAAAGGCCAACAAATTGACAAAGACCCCCCAGGAGAAATTCTTTTCTCCGGTCCAAGCCTTCAAGTGGGAAGTGGGCGCGGGGACAGAGGATGCGACATTTCTTGGAACGGACGCCGTCAACAAAAAACAAGCACCAATGACTCCACAGCGGCTTGTCAGAGCCGATCTCTCTCTCCGGCACCCGGGTAACTTGCAGCCGGGAGCAGACACATCAAAGCTGACAGTCGAGACTTTCTCTTTGCATCATGTCTCAGGTTGCGGAGAACAATTACGCCTTGCGCAACCAGTGGGCCGTCCCAAGGCACCGGCGCACTGCAGCGAAGTGTAAGCACAACCCGAGGCTGCAAGGGCTGTTTCTTGACACAGGCTTCGCGAAGTCGCTGCACCCGACATATCCGGTGTGTATTCCAGCAGCTTGATTGCTGCAGTTACTGTATCGATTTGTTCATGAGACCCAGAAAGCCAGACCTTTGCTTTGGGCACCCTGACAGGACAGAGCTCGTTTCAGCGGAATCTTGCGGAGCCCTCGGGTTGGAAGCCTCCTCCAAGTAGCCGCCGCTGTGGAGGAATTTGCTACACCTCTATTCGCAGCACTGAAGAGACATGCCGTAAGCCCTAAGCCAGGCCTGCAGCTTTGTGCATGACGGCAAGACGGTACTTCCGCGCGATCAGGTTTGAAGTCTCGAGTCACTGGCATGGGCACCGACCCAGAGGCGACAAAGAGGGAACATATAAAAACTTCATTTGTTGTATAATACTAGAAGTACTAATCATATTGAGGATCATAGAAGTAGTAGTAATGGAATAGATCTATTGTTATTCATATGATAACTTGTAACTAGTGCTACTGCTAATCATTGCAGGATCAGGATGCAATTACGCTTACAAACCCCTGCCCGGAAACCGTGACCCCTAAACTGAAAGCGCGCAGATCACCTTCTCGTGCATGACCACAGCAGATGCCTGGCCCTTAGAACTTTGACTACCCCGTTCTTGCTGGCAGATCAATCAGTTCATAGTGGGCTTTCTTACTGAGTGTTCGCGGTTTCCTGCTGGGGGCCCCATAATCTTCGATTCCTTTTTCAGAAGCTGCCATTTCACCCGATCGGGTCGACCGTGCTCACCGTGCTTTCTCAGGCGCTGATGTTCTTTGGCCGTGAGCCCAGCCGCAAGGCTGCCCGGGAACCGTTCTCAACGGCCATGCATGTATAATGAGCACATGAGTGTTCCTCATAACGGCAACGCTAGTTATAACAGTAGTTTGAACAACGATGGTGGGCCATGGTGGGCTGTCATTTAATGTGTTCTTCTCTGCTAGTGCTAGTGCCGAGTTGATACCCCATGTTTCGGCAGTTGTGTGTTTTCCCACCATCTTACACATACTTGCAATGTGCATAGCAGCAATAGGATGCAAGGGAAGCCGTGCCCCAAAAAGTATGTGCTTGTGCTTCGTGCATAAATTGAGTGCGCACACACACACACATATATACATAAATATGTTTGCATATAAACTATAATATATATATATGTTATAGTGATATAGACATCTATCTATATACATATACACATTTATATGCATAGGCACGTACATGCATGAATCCATGCGTATGCATGCTACATACATGCATACGTACGGATGTACATACATACACACATACATGCAGATATACATATGCACACATCTGGACAGAGAGACAGACATCGCCTCAAACACATACAGACACAGCTTGACATACATAACATGCTGCATGCATGCGTTCATGCATGCATTCATGCATGCATCCATCAATACGCACATGCCTACATCCTACGTATGTACACTAACACTAGCACACACGAAAGCCACACACACACACACAGACACACACGCAAGTATGTATGTAGTGTGTGCTCATATTCGTGTTTTACTCCTGCCTTCCAGCTGTAAAACATTCGGTATTGCAGAGGTTCCGTCTTACACATTTGTGGCCGGTAACGATGGTCGCTATGCTCATGACCGAGGTCGTGATCAGGGCCAAGGATAAAAAAGCTATGCGTTTATGTGGCGTGTATGTGTGTAACTTTGCACGCATGTAGTTATGTATGTAGGTACGCATGTATGTTTGCAGGTTTGCTGCTACGTATGTATTTTTGTTTGCTTACATGCTCGTATTCATCTATGTACTTAGGTACGTATGTGTGTGAGTGTGTCGGTATGTACGTGTATACAATGTATACACATAGATATATAGGAACGAGAACGTGCACTTTGCCGGTTCTTTCGCCTTCGACGCCCAATATCAGTTCATCGATGCATGAGTGTGCGTGCGCATGTAGAACCTGCCCTTGTGAGGGGTGTATAGTTCAAAGCGCTGCTGGGGTTGACGTTGCTAGTCATAGTGCAACTGCCGTAGTATGTCCTGTGGCCGCTGTTGTACTAGTATTGCTATAGCGCTTCTACAGCTGGTTATGTGTTTTCGAGCATTGAGTCAGCTTTTCCTCACTCTGGGCGATCGAGCTTGGAAGTGGCACCTGTGAGAGGTTGTTGGACTCAACTTTGCCAATGGCCAATCAGTTGGCGGAGGCGTAGCATCACTTATCGAAGGGTTTTTGTGGGGCCTGTGGTGGTTCTAGTTGGCAGCTATCGTTCTGAAGTGGATCCTGGCAAACCGCGGAGTTGGGAACCGCTTCCGGAACGACTGTCGTGGCCTTGCTCTGGATGTCTCTGCAAAGTGTCAGGATGTTAAGTAGGACGAACGAAGCGCCTGTCCTATCATTGGAGCCTGAGACCAGCGCATGACCTTACGGAGCAACAGCCAGGGCAGGTCCCCTGGCGTTCCCGATCAGAGCCGGAACAGATGGCAAGTCCCTTCGGATCTGTCTTTGTATGCCAGGCTACAAGAACGGGGCATATGCGCAAGAGGAGGAGCAAATACGAGCCAGAGCCAGATCTGATCGTCCATGGGTTCGTTTGAGAGCCCAACTGTTTCAAGAAAAGACATGCAACCTCGAAGTCGTTTCATTTGCAGAGCCAGTGTTTTTGTCTCAGCACCGCAGGACTTGTGCCGTCGAATGCCAACGCTCTACACGTCGCTCTATAACGCGAAGAGGGAGCCGCGCATGTTGAATGCAGCCTGCATTGTTGTGACAATCCGTCGTCCATGCTCCCAAACCGCAGGAGGGACACTACCCTTTCGGCCCGGCTACTTGCTCGAGTGCCAGTCCGGCAAGATACTCTGACGCAAAGGCCTCAGAAAAGAAACAGAAAATGGTGCTAGCCAAGCTTCAGTACTGCCAGATTATATAGCAGCAATTGGAGGCACTTGTCTGTGAACTAGCCTATGATACTCGTATCGCTTGATAGAGTTTAGGGTTTTGGAGCACCTCCTCATATCATCCGAGGTCTTGTGGACCCCGAAAGTTTGCATCGCCCGCGCGGGTGAGGTGCGTCAGCGCGGTGTCTGCAGATAAACTCATGCACGCAGCTGTTTGTGTCTCTGTCTCTGTGGTTTGCCAATTCCCATGTCAGACAGTGTAGTCCTGCACAAGTGATTTGTAGCCAGGGATTCAAGGAGCATTGTGCTCTAGCTTGCTGGCTCGATGATCCGGACAAGCCCTTGCTAGAACTACCCAAGCCCAAGCACCTCTCTGAGCAATCAAGTCATATCAAGTCGGGACGTAATCAGACCACCAGCGACCCGTGGCGAGACAGGATCGAGGATTCGAGCTCCTCCCCAGAGATCAACAGGCAGGATCCAGGGGTTTAGGCTTGATTGTTGAGAGTTTAGGTTTCAATTCAATTCAACTGCTCAGTTTAGCCGACTAATTGGGGGATGAGACAAGAAGCAGGGACACCAGGAACAGCTATTTGAGTCGTACTCATCCTCATCGAGCGTTCACATCCGATCTAAATGTACTAATATGTCAATAATTCCTGACGGGAAGTACGCTCGCCTATCATAGTGGTTGAAAAAGGCATCTACAGTGTGTTGTTGCCTTTGCTTTGTTTTGGTCGCACTTCTCGCGCGTATCCTGACTGAGACCCTTCGAGACCTTCATGCATCCATGTCCAGACCTCGCGAAACACTGATGTTACAGTATCAGTCATCGCATCGAGGCTAACGTGTCGCTAGTGGCAGCAGCAGCACCGCCGTGCGCCAAGCTGGGCTGTGAGGTTTGCATATGCGTGCTATTCCGGCGCAAGTTCTAGTCGGTGAGCAGCAGAGCATTGCCTCAGCTCCACCTCTCATGGATGTCAATCGAATGCAAAGATCTCTTGAAAACGGGGCCGTGCCCAAGGAACATTAAGTTCGCTGATCCTCCGGAGCGCTACGACAAAGACCTAATGCGCAGCTGGCATGTTTTGCAGATTGCAGGTAGAACCTCATACACGTCGACAGCAGAGTTGAGGAAGCACCACTCCAGGATCCCTTTTTGACGGTGCTGTCGCTGTAGCTTTCCATCGCAGACGAGCATGTGCATCGCAGGCTCAACACAGTGAAGGCTGTTCTCCTGGCACCCCTCAACAAGCAGCCGGAGGCCTCTCGCACCGTGAAAGGAGACCCTTCCGTGGTCTGTGAGAAGAGGTGTTTCGGGCCCTTCTGGCTCAGCTGGAGCTGGGTGGCTTGAGTCAACACTAAACCGCCCACAATCAGTAGCTTAAATCTGTGGTCTGCTCGCGGAACTAGCCGTAGGCTTGAAGGCTGAAGCCTGACAGCCTTCGAAGAAGATCGGTGATTCAGCTACTATACCGGCCTGAACCGATAATGATGCGTGAATTCTATTTTTCCGGGTTCCTTGTCATAACCAAAAGTGAATAGAATATATCCCAAGCCCTCCTGGCCTGAGACCACCACCATCGTGCTTGGTGCCTGGGGATGCGGTGCCTTCGGCTGCGTCGGCACCTCAGAGTGGCATTAATCTTTGAGCTTTCAAGGCGACTTGGCCTGGCTCAGGACAGCATTAGCTTCCACGCTCCGACATTGTCTTTCCCTTTTTTATATCTTGATTTCCCTTGCTTGTGCACGCGACACTTTCAGCAGCAAGTTGATTTGTGTGTTGTGAATCCCAGCATACGTTTGCTTCAGCACGGAGACTTGCTTGGGCTACCCAGTGCCTGCGACACAAGAGAGCGCTTTGGACTTGCGAGGACCCATATGACATCGCGGAGCTCTTTGTCAAGGCCCTTGTGGAACACAGGCCGGAAGCGGCAGCACTCGGAGAGTTCAGGAAGATCTTCTACAGAGAAGAATTGTCTCTACAATGATTTCACTTCGTCTCATTCAAAAACACACATGACAGTGATGAGCAGCATGCAGCGGGCACCAGGCAGAAACTACAGAAACATAAGCAGAGTTCAACAAAGAGATGTTATGTAAGTCATGTACTCAAGCATCGTGGCACAGGCGGCAACCGTCGCCTTGAGGCTTAGGGTTTGAGGGTCTAGGGCGCCGAGCCCTTTACCCGGTCCGAAGCTGTTGACAATCTGACAGCCCTGTTGGATAAGTTGGTGGCACAGGACTGACTACAAACCCCTCATTAGTGCTCTCGTGCTTTGTCGTTTGCTCTTCCGGCATGAGGACAATGTGCATCCAAATTTCTGGCAGTGCCTGCAGCAGACGACTTGTATAGCACAAACCCCACCAACCCTGGGCCCCGAGCCCGACTAAGCTGCGGACCCATTCCTTTCTTAGAGTACAGTTTTCTAGCCCGAGAGTAAGCTTATGTAAGCTACAGTGCCCTTAGCATACGTAGTAGCCCAAACGTAACCTTGTAGTATCCAGTCTGAAACACCCTCGAGACCCTGCGTCAGGCTGGGCCGCCTCTACAGAGAGATCCACTTTGCCATACCTCAGTTTGATGCCGGGGCCCTCAGAAGGCAGGTTTTGTGAGTGTAGGTTGATTGTTGAGGAGTCTTCTAGATGTCGGGCAGGCTGTTGGCGAGACTGGAGTGCTCATAACCGAGAGTGCTTTGTGATGCTAGACTTGGACTGCGGTTTGTGATTTGTGCGTTTGCAGCTGTTGGTGGTCTGTCCTTTAAAATTCGGTTCAATGGGGTTCATGTTTTGAGGGAGTTCAAGAAGGGTCCGGGCCAGTTGATTCGACTGGGGCTTCTATTGCGACGCCGGATCTTCCATTCTGCCTACATTGCTTGCATTGCAGGAAATGCCGAGTGCATGAATCAAGGGACTGAAGGCACCAGTGGCCCCGAAACCCCACAGCCCGTACCGAAGCAGACGCCGGGGTGTGCAAGATCATATTATCCGGTATTCTGTAGCCACGTGATAGAAAGGGCTAGCAGAAAAGCATAAGCACTGAGCACACCCAATAGCCACTCAGGTGACCGACCAGAATCCTACAGTGTTCCGTGAGATCTTCCGTCTCTCCTCGGCACTGGGTACGAGGGTCACCTCTCATGAGACACAGATTCAGAGTCAGAGGTGAGGGTCGATGCCTTGGAGAGTCCTTGCTTTGGTGGGCTGAAGGGCAAACAAACTGCCTCTCAGCATGAATTGCTTAGGAAAGCCCTGCGTTTTTGCTTGCTGCTCTCTGTCTCCCTCTCTCTCTTCTCGCTCTTCTCCCTCTCTCCGTCTCTCCCCCTCTCCCTCTCTCCCGCTCTGTCCCTCTCTCCCGCTGTCCCTCTCTCCCTCGCTCTCTCCTTCTCTCTCCCCCTCTCTCTCTCTGTCCCCCTCTCTCCCTCCCTCCCTCCTCCCTCCCTCCCTCCCTGCCTCTCGCTCTCTCTCTCTCTCTCCCTTTCTCGCTCTCTCTCTTTCTCTGCGCATAAATACATGAATACAGAAAAAAATATATATATGTATCTATTGCACACGTATGCACCCATGCACCAAAGATATAAATGTCGAACTCGCTCATGCGCTCATTAACTCAAGAACGTCATGGGTACAATATGAATGTGCATACGTACACACACATAGACACACGTGTATATGTGTGTGTGTATGAAACTTTAACGAGTCATGTTTGCATCCAGGCGTAAGACGAATCAAATGCAAACAAGCTGGAAGCATTCCTCTAGGCGGCCCGGGCTTGGAGGGTTTGCCCACAAGTGCAACATCTGTTGCAGTTCTGTATTTACTTACGGTCTGTATGTGGGAAAGGAAGAAGTAGGACACACCACATGACGTGCTTTCCTGCTTGTACCACAGAATCTAGCGATTCGCTACTTCGGAGTTGCTTTCAGTGTCTGTGCATGCCAGTCAGCAAAGGCCGCAAAGCCGTGAAGTTCAAAGAAATCGAGATGACTCTTGGCTGCAATGTGGGACACGCTGCGAACTTGGATTGTAGCTTGGATTCATCCACCGACTCCACACAAGGTCTGGTTTAAATAGATAGAATCTTGCGAGATCTTGTCATAACTTGGATGATCGAAGAGAATGTACTACAATGTATGTATGAAAATCAACATACGTAGACGCAGATGCCAAGGCACCCGTTGGTGAAGCAAGTGTGTGTATGGCGTGCATACTTTGTATGCACCTTCAGCGAACGTCATGCACCATGGTCAATCCGGAGAATAGCAATTAAGGGAGACTACAGGGAGCTTGCCATGTTATCATTCGACTGAACCTATCGCAGATAGAGCACCTACAAAAGCCTACACGTCACGAACTAGCAGGTAAGTGCACACTTATGCAGGGATGTCTCAAGCAAGTAACTCTAGGTACGTATATGTGGATGTGATAAGAGGGCGCTATTGCAATCAATGGGAGATATGATGACAAAAAAGACACAGTGAGTTCATAGACAAGTGCCATATACTATGTTAACAGTTAACATGCACATGGTTCCATTAGTACTCATTCTGAAGTGTGTGCAGCGGAAAGTGTCATGAGATATAGCAAGCGTGGTGTTCAAGCGCTCAGGCTCACGTCTGCCCGCATAGCTGCCTGCACACATGCAAGAGCCTATGCTTCCGTCGCTTACGATCTTGAAAACCGATGTGAGTGCTCATGCTTGTTCTGCCTCCACGGCAGGAACGGTCATTGAGGCAGGGCCCGGGTTGGTGAGCCTTGAGTACGGGTTTGCGCATGCCTAGCCACTATACGGCAATGACCTACATATGCCCACGTGCCGGCCTCACTCACGAAAAATCAATCGCGTGCAGAGATGGCACACCATATTGAAACCCGGAAAGATAGCAAACAGCCAGTGCAGTTCCCAAGGTCGACTGGGAGAACTCGGGAGGGCAAAGACTTACCAGCACTGTCCGGCTTTCTTGTACATATTGCTATTCTGTGCTGCCTGGTCTCCCAATAAGAATAAGCACATTGAAATCTGCCAAGGGCATTGTAAAACGAGCTATAGTAAACGGCGAGGCGATGAGCAGGATTGGAATTTTCGTAGTTTAAGACTACATGAAATGGAGCTCGATCAAGGTGAAGCTCGTGCAGGAGCCCCTGCTGTTTTGAATACTGAGAGGAAGTACGGCAAGCTGATGTACAGCAGATGTCCAGTCCGACTCCGACCCGACAATGAAGAAGGTAGATACAACGCACGAGAAGCTAGTCGCGCAGGTTTCTAGGTGTGAGGTTTGTCTCTAGTTGATGACCAAATCAATTCGAGTCTCGCTGTGCGACATCCCTGCACAAGGTCGGAAGATCTAGTGCAACAGCAGGAGGCCACAATAGACGGAACATATCTACGCTAGTTACAAATTTGCTGGACCTTTTGCTTGTAAGCTCCCCCCCAAGGAGGAAGCTTCACTCCTGTGTGTACAGGGGGTGAATACCTATGTATGCTTATGCGCCACAATCTGCGGCAGCACCTCAGATGAGGGCATGCGCGTGCGAGCATCGACCAAAGCTTGAGAAGTCCAAACCAAAATGCTTCGCCACTGAGCAGAGTCGCTGCTCGTGGGAAATAAACATCAACAGCCTAGCTCAAGTCGGACATGAACAAGCAGCATCTTTCATGAGGTCATCAACATTCCATGGCGGGTGTTGTTCAGTCCGAGACAGATGGCCATGCTTGTCTTGTCATGGCGAAAAGCAGAGGCAGTGTCTTGAGCCCCGCTGCGAAAGTCATGTTGTAGACTACTCCCAGTGCTCTTCGTCGCCACTTGCACCTGGCGGACTGTGCGTTCGTTATACAGCAAGGCATAGTATAAGAAGTCTGGCCTTGCAGCCAAACTGTCAACAAGAAGCGGGGTTCACGGAGGTTATACCTTCAAACCAGAGTGTGAGATAATTTTGGAGTGAATCTAAATCTAGCCTGCAGGGTTAGTTGTGGGGGGATTGGCTTTGGCCCTAGACAGGCGTGGGTTTGGGCATCTGGTGCTGAAAGTCAGAGTGGTCTAGGGGTTTAGAGCAAGGGTGCAGTGGATTACAGGAGAAACCTCAACAAGGAACCCTAATTAGTACCACCGTCTCGAGCTGAAGGTATGCATTAATCAACCGTAAGGTTACCTACTGAAGGAGGCCAGGCCCTTTTAAACGGAACCCGAGCGTTTTAGCCCGGAGAACACTCCCATGCACCGAAAAACCTTAAGCATCAGCCAACCCGATGAACCCCGTTAAAACCCTAGCCCAAGTCCACCTAAACTTCTTAAAGCGCGCAAAGACCTTGCAAGAACTTGGAATCTACGTGTTTGGGTCTCTGCCAGCCGTGTAGCAGCCTTCGATCTCCGTGTAGTCGTAGCCTACTTCGGCGCCTCCTCTCCCAGTGCTTCGGTGCGAAGCGTCTGAGGTTCGCAGCGTCCTGTTGAGGATTTCTGAGACCTTGGTTCCTCTGAGGGTTCTGCCGGCACTGTCGATATTCCAGCTTCCACTTTCGCACTTTCGGCCACTTGCCGTTTCCGTTCGTGGGTTGCTAAGTGTTTGGAGACTTTCAGCCACTCTGCTGCCAGGACGAGAACCGTTTCAGCCGATTTGCGACATGGCTGCAGGGGTTTTGAAGTCACCGGCTTTAAGCCCATGCATGGAGAGAGCCCGAGGTCAGCCTGCAACATGGACGAGCCCCCGACCTGTCTGCAAGTGCCGTCTCGGAGCAATGAAACCGTGAAGGCGGACAAGAGGCAACGAGCAGCTATACAGAGCCTGGCCAGGGCGGATGTCCTGCAGTTGCTTCTGCAGCAGGTTACTGAGCGTGCTTCTTTGAATGGGGTGGTTGTGGAGTCTTTCTACTTGCAGCAGCAGATCCAGTGGGAGATGGACAAATACCGAAGTCCAGGTTTTGCACCACCCAGGACAATGAGAAATCTGCACAAGCTCCTCTCCCGCATGAGCTTGAAGCAAATGGTTCAGTTTGTCCGACGCAGCCCTCTTTGCGACCGCAGCTTCCTAGACGATGTGCAGACACAGATGGCTTCCTTAAGGCCAGGAACTACGAGTGACCTCAGCAGCCTAAGGCATCCGTCGTCCGTATGGCTATAGTTTGCATAGTAGCTGTAGCTCTTTCGGGCGGTCAGATGATTTGATGGACGTACCTCCCTCATGATCGACTTGTTGGCAACGTGTGCTTCTAATGATTCTAACGATGTCACTGTTTAGAGACGCTGCCGGGGTCTGGCAGAAGTGCCCCTTCTCCTTCGGATTTAGGGAACACAGTCCCTCAGGTATCCTCAGCAGAAGATGTGCGGATAGGTCTCCAGGCCCCTAGGCTTGACAGCTTTGGACAGAGTTCCGCGTCCGAGTCTCCAAACCGTGGTTGTCCCACTTGCCGCACCTTGTGATTCAGAACTGCTTTCGACCGCACGGCAGAAATCAGTCGTGTTTGGCCTTTTTGGCCTCAGCTGTGAGCTTGACGTTGTCCATCCCTGCAGCCTGTCCCATTCCTTTGCTCTTGCGGCAGAATACTTTGCCCACACAACCTGGTTCGAGCAAGTGAAGACTTAATAGACTGAACAACGCACTCTCACGGTCCCGTCTATGTATATACGTCTGTCTGTATGTGTAGATGTACGCACAATTATGCACGTACATGCATGCATACGTATACATACATGCAGACATACACTCCTCCGTGGGCACCTGAAGCCCCACAAGTGACAAGTTTCCGATGTTGTGCCTTCGGTCAGCAGCCTACATTCGACTCTGGTTCATGTACCTGCTGTTGCCACACACCTTCCCTGGAATTGCAAGAACGGCCGAGCCAGCAAGACTCAGTGCTAGTGGTTCTTCAAGCAGTCTCCGCGGCGTACTGCTATGTGAATTGGCAATTCTAGTGCATGCCAGGACATGTGCAGAGACACAGACAGACGCAGTAGGAGCCCCGCACTCATACAGACAGGGCTACAAACATGCATAGCACATGCCCACACTTGTGTAGGCATATGTGTTGAAGGCATTTCTTAGTGTTGATGGATTTGCTGCCAAATTCAGTCTTTGTCCATAGCCATTTGTACAAGCATGGAGATTCAGGAACTACAAAATTCTTCAACAAGCATCACAACAACAGGAACTGCCTGAGGTAAGCATGTTCAGCGCGAGTAAACTGCAGTGCAGGCTCCCGCTGTGTCCACAAAGAAGCAAAACAGCCATCAACACATCAGCATCCGAGAGAGCGACTGCAAGTTGGTAGGGATCATGTTTTCGTTGTAGCATGATGTTCGTGTAGACTTTCAAGCCGGGCAACTGACAAGCTGCCGTCCTTGCGCCTTGGCAGCTCGCTGGCATGGTAGCAAAGAGAAGTCAAACTCAAGATTATGGCAGAGCTTGAGAAGAGCAAATGCCGGGACGGGTGCCCGAGGAAGCCAGATGCGCGGTTCTTCTATCGTGGCCTTCTTGCAGCAGGCTGAGGCCACCGGAATTCGCAGTGGCCGCACCTAAAGCCTAAAGTTGATCCTTCAAGCTGCGCAGCCAAAGAGTGCGATTAATGACCCTCGAGAGAGTTAGGCGTCACATGAGCAAATACGACTTGAGTCACTCGTTGTGCTCAACTGGGGACACACGGCCAGCTCTGGATGCGCGCATACCGAAGGAGGATATTTAGTTTATGCTGGCCTGGATGTGTTGCAGTGTGATTCAAGCTATTGCTGCTCGCATGCCTTTCCACAAGACACCCCACTCCGAAGAATCCCTGGAACTCTTTCTATACACGCAGGTTGAGACAAAAGCCCCTCCACAAGAAGCGAACAGATTCCAAAGCTCGCTCCGCTGCCGGGCTGTCGCTTGGCAGGCAAACCTGGCGCTCATCAGCTCGCAGCTCGAGGAATCGGCACGATGCAAACCACCCTGGCAAAAAGATGTAGTAAGGTAGTGAGTGTGCTGCAACGAAGAGTACAACAAGATGATTACAAAGAGAGGAGTAGTGTGAGAACTGCACCGTTTTGGCCACAGACCAGGATGGCTCGAATGGACGAGGCACGGATCGGTATGGGTGATTGTAGTAGGCAAAGATCTTTAGACTGTAAGTAAGTATCTGCATTCTGTATACATATATGTATATATTTATTTATTTATGTGTACTGTGAGATATGTTCACATGCACAGGCCTGAGCCGCATTCGACGCCGTTGCGCTGCTGACTCAGCCATCCTGTGGCGCTCATCGTAGCAAGAAGCAGATTCAACAAAGTCGCACTGGAGGGGATGTCGAAACGTCACCGTACGCACCTATACCTGTGCTCCCGAGAATCTCGCAGAGGATACTGTTGCAACGGTACCTCTCTTGAGGCCAAGCCTAGCTCCAATTCGGAGGCAGAGCAGGACTTGTTGGGGATTAACAAGAGGGGGCTGGGCCAGGGGTGCAGGCAGTCGGGGATTTCACTGTTTGGGGCACCGTTTCCGTTTTTGTCAGGCCACCACTGACGCCTTTGAACGCTGCTAGTTGTCCCGATCGAAAGCGTCAGTCCGGTTTCGCAGGAAGTCACAGAGTTTGAGACGGAGGCCTCGGCTCTGAGAGCACTTCGAACTCGGAAACATCCCACAGCCCTGGCTGCCTGGCTGTGGAGGTCAAAGAGCAACTTGCCGTCCAGGCCCGAACTTTGCTTGGCCACGCACTTACCAAGTCGGCACCATCTCAGCACAGGACATGGAAACTGGAAGCAGGATCAGATGCCTCTACAAAGCGAAATCTGCAAGACCTTCCTCAGAGTGTCGAAGGATGTTGCATGCTTCTGATACCAGCCCCCAAATTCTACGAGGCTTCGAGCGGCGCCTGCAAAAGCTGGAGCAGTCACCAAGTGCCCAGCTCGGACAGGCAACGATCTCACGCCTCCATGCAACCCACTTGTTTCCGATGCCATCCCTGTGGTCTTCGGATGATGGCTTTGCCTCAGCATGATCATTTTTGCTACGCAGCGCCTGCAATCGAAGCCTTTTGGCTCCAACCGAACGAAGCGCGGGAGCCCGGTGGCCAATCTGCCTTGCATGATGTCAAGGCAGGGAAGGTGGCCCTGATGCCACTCGGGAAATGATTGTCGTGATGATAATATTGATGATGTCCTTTATGATGGCCATGGCCAGTATCCTCATTGTGGTGCTCTGTAATGGTTGCAGTGGATCACTCTTTTCGTTTTAGCTCTGATGTCACTAGCTGCAGAAGCGTCATGGGATGTGTTTCCATCAAGGGATCAGGTGGGCTGCTTGTCTGATAGGTTCGTGACTTGCATCCATTGGAGATATTTTGAAAGTTTGGCCTACATGACATGAGTCGGTGAAGTGCAGTGGTGACGGTTTGAATAACCGGGACGGGTATAGGCGAGCCGCGGTCCGCTAGCCGCTCAGCGTAACCCTTCATTGGATGACCTTCGTAACCTGTACCTTTGGTAACCCCAAGACAACACTAGACAACATTGGACGCATGCATGCATGACACAACGTGCATGTGCCTTTGTGTCATGGACAGAGATTCGTTGGTGATTTCTACCAGGCTCCTGCTGGCCTTATGCTGCAGTGTTCTGGCGGCTGATGTCGAGAAGCATCAGGCTTCCACCGGAGTGTCGAATGCGGGCATTGACGCGGACTTTAGCATGGATTTCCGGTCAAAGGCCCTTAGCGTGGCGAAAGCGCATGCCCCGAACAAGGAGGCTGGCGAGGCGGGCTCCGGGAGGGGGGCGGAGGCCTTGATTGAATGCTTCCAGAAAGACCGGCCGCAGAGGTGAAGGCCCCGATGCCATTCGGCGACCTCGAACCATTTGGCCGGCAAAATGCTGGTCAGGACAGGGGCATACAGGGTGCGCAATTTCGAGGGAGCGAACACGTGCACAGCGGCTGAAACACGTGGGGGATATTTGCATGAATAGCAGATACAGTGGTAGTAGCAGACCACTTGGCGCCTGTCTGAGGACTCATAATAAGGCAAAGTGCTACCAGTACACAGCTCTAAAGTTGCTCTGCCCCGACCAGCAAGGAGCTGACCGAGTCTGCCATTTCAGAAACAAACGAAATGGTCATTCTCTCAGCTGGGAAGCGCTGAGGGCTCCAAGAAGGTTTATCAGTTCATCTAGCCTCGCTCGCCAGCTTTTCAGGTCTGAGGTTCGAAGGGCTAGGTGTCTTGAATGCTACCCTCTCTTCATGCGAGGTTGCGGGTGTGTGAACGATAGTGTGCATAGCAGACCCCATGCTCACAGCACCGCTCGCAAGGTGGATCAGCTGGAGCGGGCAGAGGTAGCAGAGGAGAGGCTTCCAACTTGATCAGCTGCGGCTCGTAGGCCCATCCCTGCTATTTCACGGAGCTTGCACAGTAAGAGCGCTCTTTTCTGTGCACGAGCGCAGATTTCGCTCCTTCGGGAAAGGAGAAAAGGAGTGCATTTCGGGCACTGACGCGGCTGCGAGGCCAAGTTCCGGAGATTTGCAACACTGTAAGCTTCTCGCTTCTGCACACGTTTGAAATTTAGTTCGGGGAGTTGCTGGATTCGTTGCGAGGCTGAACACTGCCTAGATAATGTCAGTGCTGCTCTTCACATCTTCGGGACTTCGCAACAACAGACACACAATTCTTTACAGTCTTTGGTATTTGCAGTGGTTGTGTTCAGATTCTTCTTCATGCTCCGCACACTTGTTGAGACGAATGCTCTTCACGACATCGTGACATACAGTTATCACTAGTGGTTCAGCCATGAGGAACAAGAGACTTTCAACAACCTTGAAACGGGGGTTCCTTCCCAAAAGGATCCTGGGGCATGCGGCAACTGGAAAATCTGCCTCACTGCTTGAAGAGGTGTGGCCTTGGCCTCCTTTGATGGAATTGCTCGGAATCTTGGCAGCCGTGATGCTTGAAATAGCGGTATACACTAAGTTCAGAGCAAGAGTAAAGGCTTCACAATCCTCATGTTCCATCAGCGATGAATGGCGAAGTAGGCCTTGGTCCGCAATGGATCGGAGCATATCGGAGCAATCAATAAATGTGATCAAGTGTGGTTGGATACATGAACTCTTGGTGGGCATAAAGCCGCCAATGCTCCTTGCAAGCCCTCTTGTTCGTCTTGTGCCGCACCCATCGTCACTGTCATTGCAAGGGCCCAGACCGGCAACATCAAGGCCTGACTTTCGTATTGGTGTGTGCAGCGAGGGCACCAGCAAAGCGTTCGGAAGCGTAGACGATATAGACAAGCAGAGTAGTGTGTAATTGCCACCTTTTCTGAGCATCCCTTCGCACTTCGCAGGACTACACACAGGCCCACCAATGGCGCAAGGAGCACGGAAAGTTTCGGTACTGAGTTTCGGGGCGGAGTTTCGGAACAGGTCCGGGACAGTTTCGGATCAGGACATGGTCATTTTCGGTCTCACGCCATGGTCATTTTGAGGCGCAGGCCTGCAAGAATCGGACTGAAACTGCTCGCATCGCCCCCGAGATTGACAGACCCGCACCCCGAAACTGACTCCCGCTGTGCCGAAACCGGGCGCCGAAACTATCCCGCTCTGATCCGAAACCCTCGGCAGCCGATCCGAAACTAGAACCACCAAACTACGGGCACCCATGGATCAAGGAGCACCCCTTGCATCACCTTGCAGAAGAGGAAAGTGAGCCCTGGCTACTTCAGCGTCACCATGTCTCAGTTCGGATGTCCGGTTTAGGGTTTAGCCATCTCTTGCAGTTGAAAGTAGGCTGGGAGCTTCCACAGCGGGCACTTCAAGCCAAGGATGTTGGAAAGTGGGCCTTTCCTGCCAGTGCGGATTTCTGAGCGAAAGCGTGGACTGCAGGCCGTAGCGGCCGTACATTCGAAGATCTGCCCTGTTGGATCACGGCTGACGTCTCGACAAGGACCCTTTTCAACCGACGTTTGCTTAGAGCAGCCCCACCCATGAAAAGAGTCCGCAACCTTCGGCCAAAAGAGCGAGCTTCCAGCACGAGGCAGAGGTGTGAGTTAGTGTTGTGGGTAATCTGCTTGAGTCCTGAAGCCCTTGGTAGACCGGTAGACGTTTGTTGCAGAGCTTGTCCGTATCGAATTTCTTCCAAGATGAGAAGACTTCGAGGCCCCTCCGAGTTACACAGTTACAGTACAGAGATGCTTCGGATTCCGTGGGACCATCGGAAAGCTCACTTCCAAGGCGTCCGAACAGAGAAGGAGTCGGCCGATGAGGCACTGTGCATAGCTGCCTGCAGTGTATGGTGCCGTACCAAGGACCATGAACGCTTCAGGAATGCATCAGGTACCAACCAGCTTGAAGCCTCATCACGCCGATTCACCTAGAGAGAGAGAAAGAGAGAGAGATTCTGAACTTGTCCCCTGACGACTCAAGATCGTGTCTCACAGTTCCTCCAAAGATGCCCAAACAGCTTGAACTTGCAGGGGAGAGAGAGAGAGAGAGAGAGCGTAGCTATTTGGCTCAAGTGCTGCACCTTTGCTGGGAGGCCTGTTCCGCCTCCTTGCATCGGGGGGAGGCGCGGGGTTGCCCTGAGGCTGTGCCCTCAGGGGAGCCCCCGTTGCCTTTCCCAGCGGTGCTTGAGCTAAACCTGTTGCCACTTTGCTTCAGGAACTCCTTAGGGGGCTGCGAGCCATAACCGAAGGGGGTGACTTTGAATCCCTACTTCCTTGTGAGCGACCTGGCAAGTGCGAGAGCTTTTTCCTGCAGGCCGCTGAAAGGGGGGAGACGCACTTCTTCGCCGACAGCTCCTTTGCATACCTAGCCACAGCGATCTCACCGGGCGACCTGACTGGGTGAGGGAATCCATCAACCCAGCGTTCGTGGTTTTTGGCAAGGACGGGGAGATAGTGAAGAGTGCCTACAACCGCGACAATGGCTGTGGAACTCGCCAAAGTATGTAGAATCTGCCGCTATGCTGATGGGGTGTGCACCACTGGCTTCCACAAAACCCATGAACGAGCTGACCCAATGTGCCGCCTTCATGGTTCGACTTCCAGGGGGACTGCACCTCCGGCACGGGCAAAGGCGAGTGCGCGCGCGGCCCAGGCACTTGGGGAACAAGAAGGAGAAGAAGGGCACCAGCCAAGGACAGTGGGGGAAGAGCTAGAAACCGCCGGCCATGACCAGATGACACTGTTTGTAACAAAAGACTGCACATGCAGTACCCGCCGGACGCGCTGGACAAATGGATAGCCCGGGACATTCAGCTCAGTCCAGGGGGCGACTACGTGGACAATACCGCGGGGGAAACACTAACCACAGCAGAAAGAGAAGCGTACGAACGGTACCTGGAACGCTTCCACAAGCGATGCAAGCTTGGGGGAAAGGCAGACCGGCTTGTGCGCATTGTCGACCGCTACATGCCCCGGATAGCCGAAGAAAACAGAGTCTTCGTCATGCGGTTTCCGGACAAGGTGGAAAAGATGTTGCGAAGGGCCCGCGGGATCCGCAGAAAGATCCGGGCAAGGAGAAGACAGCAACAAGGGGAAGCAGCCACACCGCCAAAGGACGAGCCACCAGAGGTGCTCGGACCTGCCAATATGGGGGAGGATGCCGAGCAGTACAATGACGGAAGTTTTGTTCCAGATTCGGGGGACAGCCACGAGGACTTGGACATGGCAGAGACTCAGGAAAGCGACCAGCAAAGCAGCGAGGGGGAGGAAGCCGACTCGCCGGCAAACCCATGGCCGTGGGGTCCAGAGGGGAGACCTTCAGACACAGNCCAGCAAAGCAGCGAGGGGGAGGAAGCCGACTCGCCGGCAAACCCATGGCCGTGGGGTCCAGAGGGGAGACCTTCAGACACAGGAAGAAGTCAAGGAGTGCTTGCAGAAAGGCCCGCACCGGCGAGAGCTCCTCAACCAACGGGGGAGACACCAACTGCACAACGGCGGCATCCCGTCACACTGCTGCCGAACCAACGCTGGCATGAGGTGCGGCAGGTCCAGGCCCACATGGCCCAGTTTTCAAGACACCGTGCGTGGCAGACGAGGGGACCGCAATGAGTAAGTGAGCGCAGGCAAAATTCGGCAAAGTTGCAGGTTTGTTGGGGGGATGCTTGGTTGTTACATGTTCCCACTGCTTTCTGACATGGTGCGATAAGTTACCTTTACTCGGTGCCCTGCTGCTGGTCTTGCATGCATATCTCAGGCAGCCAACTTGCAGCTTGATTAATTGGACGGGCTGCGGAGCCATAACACACTACCTTGCATGGGCTTTATAAGCCCGCAAAATCGCATAAGAAGTTCTAAGCAGACTCACTCAACGCGGGGATCCTTCCAGCGGGGAACCCATGACTTCCGCACGCTACCTTTCTCTACAGATCCTGCCGAGCTGGTACACCCGCCGTATTCGTTCACTGCACGTTTTGTGTTCCTTGCCTTTGCTTTACCCTCAAACAAGGCGGGGGGAACCAGTGACTTTTCGGTAGATACCTATTTTGGGGAACCGCCTGTCCTAGTGACTTGTTTGTTTGATGTTACGGCTGTTGCTTCAACCTTGAAGGCGGACACCACAGACCGTGTCTAAGCCCGAACAAGGGGGAAATCGTCCTGTGAACTGCAAAGGGTCGTACTTACAGTGTTGCTGCCTTCTGCAATCCCCACCTTTTTGCAGCTGCCCCCAACAAACGTACACTAGATCGTGCACTTAGTTGTTGTCTGTTGCGAAGAGGGGAACAGCTGCCGCCCGTGGGGCCTAGTATGGGGGATGCGTCTGCTGAGGGTCTAAGGATAGTGCCATAGTGGGTGCGGGGACGAGGCCGGGAGGGATAAAGTTAAGGGTCGGGGGATGAACACCAAACAAAGGGGAACGGGGGGGCCTTGGCCCGGGTCCGCTTTGCGGACTTGTCCTCAGTGGAAAGAATGGAAGGAGGAGAGAGATCATGGCCGGGGTAGGTGCATGTGGCAAGGGTATGCTGGACGAAAACTGGCTCAAGAGGTTCCCACGCTTTGGGATGCATAACTCATGATTCATGCAAGCTCATGCTACTGCAGCACGCGCCCGCTCATAAGCAGGAACAAGGCGGCCGTCGACTGCAGAAGCACAGCTGCTAGGCAGACTTCGTAGCCCTTTGCATGCCACTCACCCAACCCCTCATGACCCGGGACCGGGACATTCTCAGTAGGTTCGCATTCCTCTTCACCAAAATATGAGATGGAGACCAAAGCCAGCGGAGGACAGCTGCGTTTTGACTTCTCGTTTTTGTCGCGCGCCAAGCCGCGCGGCGCTGGCAAGATGGCGCCTTTGCAGCAGCTGTTCCAGAGCCCTGCCCTCAGCATCGCTTCGTCAAAGACCCCGCCAAGCCTTCGGATGTTGATCATGAGAAGATGAATCAGCCAACTAGGCCCTAACTCTATGCTTGCCGTCTCTCCGGCATGCTGGAACGGGGATGATCTCACTTCTCCGAACTGTCAGCGCGCGGTAAGATTGTATGTTGGAAGGAGAGCACCCGTCCCAGCCACGGGCTCCCACAGGTCTTCGGAATCACTTCGAAACAAAGCAGCCAGATTTGCGCCTAGTCACGCGACCTTCCGAGGTCGTGGCATCAGTAGGTCAAAGTTATTGCGGAGGAAAAGCGATACTGTTGATCGCGCAATTTCTTACCAGTGCAAGCACGATGACATATGATGATGGTGGTAGTGACTGAGGATGACCCAAATGCGGCTGCTACTGCCGTTATGATGATACGCTCAGGACCATGATCGGAGTCATGGTGATCATGATCATGATAACTGGTGCTGATGCTGAAGATGCTGCTGGAGAGGCTGATGTTGCTGTTGCTGTTGCGGATTATGATGGTGATGATGACGGTGACAACGGTGACAGTGATGGACATGTTGGATGTGGTTGTGCTTAGTGGTGGTGTCGGCAGTATGAAGAAGACGGAGAAGATTCTGCTGACGACGAGGTGCCGAAGATGAAGCTGATGATGAACCATCAACATCAGTGTTTGACATCTAATGGTGTTCTTCTAGTGAGGTGCCGACCACTCCTGGCTCAGACAGTTGCAGCCGGATCCGGAGACGGAATCCTTGCAAGGATGACTCATATAGGGTTTCGGAATGGTTGGGGGATAAGTGTGTCTGACGGCCTCAAGCGGCGAGCGCATGCAGGAGCACGTTGGTTGCGACCTAGTTTCTAGGGTCGGCAGGTAGGTGCGGCATGTGCTTCTGAAATTTGTTTGCGATTCTACTTGTCTATGGAGTGCCATGTTAGGTAGAGGGAATAGTCTGGTCAATGGTATGCAGCTTTGTCACATGCCAGAGCATTGCTTTGAAATCTCCGCCAAGGACAAGTACCAGCCCAACAAGCGCAGCCGCCAGGTGAAATCAGGCAGGGCGCACGCCACTGCATGCTGCATAGGATAACCTTAGCTGAAAGGAGAGCTTCACCGTGTATCATGGCGCAGGCCACTATGTTCGAGTGGCCCCAACGCCTCTCCCGGAGCCCAAGTTGATCATCCACTCGGCCGCCATGGCTGAGGACGGGCGCCGAGGCGGGAGGTGCCCGTCGTGCGTCCTACCTCTGCATCCGAGGCGCTGGGCATCCCGGAAGAGGATTGCAGCAGCAAGGACCTTGCAAACCTGCTGCTATAGCTGATTCCAAGGTCATGTCAAACAAAGTTCCGTGTTGACCCTCGCAGCTTCAAAACCGGATGGCAAACATTGTTGGAAGAGGAGTTTGCTGCATTCTTCTCCGGCCAGCAGCAGATCTCGGGAGGGAAGCTGGAGTCATGGTGCCCTGGAGTAAAGGTGAAGACTCTTGCGAGACGCACGTTGTGCTGCATCCACATCGGGTTGTTAATCTTGTTCTGGCCCACAGAAAGCTCGAGAGAAGTTGTTAAGCAGCTTAAGTTAGGCATTCTACACATCAGGTGCACGCCATACGCGCTGTCCATCATGGGGCAGCCTATGGTGCGAAACTGCCCATTCGGCAATGGCAACGGGCGGCTTGGTTCAGCACTGTACGCCGGATGGCCATTTTGGGATTGGTGAGAAATTGCAAAACCAGGTATGGCGATGGCCGGGCCGTTTCTGTCGGCATCCTGGCTGTGGTTTCCTGCAGAAATCCTCTCCACTGACAAAGAGAGGATGGTTGGACATGGTTAGGCGTCCAATTGGTGCTGCCTGATCTGATCTAAGGAGAGGTAGTGGTGAAGGGCCAGCGCTGGGAGATGCAGCTGAAGGTGACACCATAGTCATGTATGTGCTTACGTACCTACGCAAATGGAACAATAATATCCGCGCTTAGCATAGTTGCAACTTGCACTCGCTTGTTTGAGGAAGTCGAGTTGATGACACGATTTCTTGCGTTTCGACAGTCCGTTATAGTAGGACGTCAGAATACCCGAGGGTGCAGGGCTGAGGACGTCTAACGAATCGAAGATGCTGATGGGTATGCAGCGCCAACCCTGTAACACGAAGCTGTCAACGACAGTGGCAAAGTCGACAACAACGATAGCCTGGTTATGGCAGCTGAGGGGGCAGTCAGTCAGGAAGCTCCGGAGAGCTTGTCAATTTTGATGTGATTGGTGACTGGGGTCATCAATACTTCTGTATCGAAGAAGGAGGCTCTGAGCCGGGGAGGTTTCTTCACTGGGAGGAAATCCCAGGCCGGACTGTGCAAAGATCGGGACGCAGCTGCAAGTACAGTAAGTGGATACAAGGAATCCGTTGCCTGCGACGCTGAGCACGGTGTATTGACCACATCAGAATGTCAGCACACCCTGACAAAAGTGCCGACAGTAGTGCATGAGCTTTGTTTTAGCATCAGGGCCCAGGATGGGGAAGTTTTTGTCACATCACCACAGCAGACGAGAGTAATCGTTCTTTGCTTCGCAGCTCACTGGGGGTGCCAAAAGCCGTGAACCCCAAAGCCAACGACCAGGGTGGTGGACAGACTCCATTCTGCCGTGGCGCAGATGGCCGTGCAGTGCTGCGGTCCTCAATTCGCGAGTTCCTGGCATCGGAGGCGAGCATCGACAATCGTAGCCGGCATTCACAGACTGTGTGTGTGTGTGTTCTCATTGGTTCTCTATGTTATTGTTTGCACCTGTTCTGTACAAATAGATCGGTCGCGGATGACCGGAATTCTGCTGGTTGCATCCACGGTTAACGCCCGGTTATGTGATGCGGGCATCAATGTCGAAGTATGACCGGCAGCCGCACAGCAGCAACAGGGGTGCAGATTCTGCTCGGTTGTGAAGTCTGATTCCCGGAACAGCTAACCCTAAACCCTAGACTCTAGAGCGCAAATCCTCCAGGCAATGTATCATCTTGGAGTGGACACTACCCGTGCTCTCTCTTTGGTGGTCTCCGACGGCGGCGAAATGGCCGAACGGCCCTGGCAGCTGGGACACAATACATCATGCACGGAGGCAGCAGGAGAGAAACCAGAGTGCGCACGCATTGAGCGCAGTGTGGTAGTTGGGCAGCCCCACCCCCGCAACGTCACGACCAAGGTACTCCAGTCAGAATCGCGATTCAGATCCGGCCCCTGGGTGATGAGAGAGGGACAGAGCTGACTAGCGACTGCCAGGCGTGAGAGAAGATGAGCCCCTGACTGTGGATTCGGATCCGATCCGAGGACATGATGATCCATGAGCCCTGCGCCATCACGACGCGTGTGGCGCCAAGCTTTCTGCGAGTCGGCCATGTCGACCTTTTCGCCAGGAGAGCTGCGAAAAGAGAGTTGCTTCGGGTTTCTGTTACTTCCGGGTAGCCCAGTACTCAGTACCTCCAGGCCCCAGGCTGCGCCGAGATTCTTGGCTTTCATCACGGCCCGTGCAAGGCTCCTGACGAGCCCAGCCAAACTAAGACGGTACTGGTAGGATGGGACCCTCGCAGGCCCAATGGGGCGACCTCCTATCATCCCCAAGGCCTTCCACCCTGATAGAACACTCAAAGACGGCAATGGGCGCACAGGGGCTTTCGTGCATTTTCAGAACATTTCGGAGGATTCCATGGGGTTGGGGTGGGGTAAAGGGGTCCAAATGGCGGCTAGCATGCCCAAAAAGTTTTTCACAGCGGTTCTCCTTTAATTAATACAACCTAGTGCAGAAGGATGTTTGTCGATAAATCACTGTCAAAAGCGTTCATGCCTTGTGCGGGCATAAGCAAACCACTGGTATTTACACCGTTTCGCCACGCATACAATGTACCGCAGACGGACTATTGACATTTCTGGCATCAGGCACTGTCACAATCAAGAGTTGACCCTGCGCGAGCGAGAATGCCAAAAACACTGGCGGTGTTTACAGCGTTTTTGCTTCTCTGCATGTGCACAACGATCTGGTGATGGCGATGATGATGAAGACGATGATTGTCTCCACAGAAATAGCTGAGTCAAATCTTGTCCATCTTACAAGAGTCTTCGGCAGGTGCTACAACACTGAGTTTTCTGAAAATCGTGACAAAACTTCCGTTCATGCAAAGCAGCACGTCACCTATGCCCCCGCACCCGTACTGGTATAGAAACGATCAGGAGGGCCTCCCACTCCTCGGCACCTCGGCAATTGCGGGGTCTTTGGCGATGAGGTATACGTATGAAGGGCTCGAGAATCACGATCAACAGAGTTGGGAGCTGCTTAAAACAGGGAGTTGCAGCCTCTTGATCTGCGGAGCTAACGTTTGCGAACGTTTGCACCGCCTCCGTGCCTGCTAGACCTGTCCTAGGCGACGCCCGCGCAGATCAAGGCAGGCCGCTATCTATCTATATATAGCTATATATGTATGTATGTATGTATGTTTACTGCATATGTTGACATACACACATACGTACATACATACATACCTACATACATACATACATACACACATACATACATACATACATACATACTTGCATATATATATATATGTATATACATATGCATATGTATATGTACATGTATATGTATATGTATAAGACAGCTGATTCACAGCCGAATCTCAGTCTCTGGGATATTGCCGATCAACTTGTTTCAAGGTCTGAGAAATCGCCGATCCAATCGCCGATCCACTTGTTTCAAGCTCTGAGACTTTGCAGAACCATGTGTGTGAAGCTCTGGGAAATCGCCGACCCGCTTGTGTCAGAATCACAGCCGAATCAGCTACATCACAGCCTGAAAGAAATCGACGATTTACTTATTTCAAGCTCAGATCAGAGCCGAACCACAGTCACGTCACAGCCGAATCACAGCCACATCATAGCCACATCACAATCACAGCCGAATCACAGCCACATCACCGAATCAAAGATTTTCGCCGATCCACTTGTTTCATGAGTTTTATGCTCTGAGAACTCGCCGATGTATATGTATAGGTACAAGAACAGTATGTGTACACACATACGTGTATATGCAATATGTATACATTCATACGTATGGTTTCTACATATGTATGCAGATATGGGTAAAGTCATAGACAAAGATATGCAAACACATATGTGAGTTCTCATCTACCCACACGTAGCACGACGCTCTTGTGACATGTCTTTATGCTCCAGTTCAGCGAGCTAACGACCGAAGTTGCGAGGGTCTGATCCTGAGCCATTCTTAGCCCGAACCCTAGTTCCAGCGAACCCTACATGACCCTAAACCCGGAATACCCTATACACCCCAAAGCACTCATTACCACATCTAAGTGCTGCTGAGCGCCTCAGGAGCATGAGCTGATCGTGGAGCATGCTCTGTTCCGGGAGTATCCGGCAGCTTGGCTAGATCTGCCTTTACCGAGGCTTGTCTGGGGTGGGTCAAAAAGTCGGGTTCTTCTAAAGGCACCTCCTGTTGTGTTGGGAGGTCATGGTGTATATGGTGGTACCGTAACGAGTCCAAACAGGCACGGTGGCATATCCCGAACACATACAGCATCGCATATTCTTGGCCCTCTGTCCTCTGGAGGTTCATGTCCAAGCCCTTACTGCAAGCCACGAAATGCTTCAAAACTGTCCAACCCGACGCCCTACAGAAAGAGACTTAAACACTCACACCTCAGACGAAGACACTGCAGCCCGGTGTATGGGGTTACATCAAAGTTCCTATATTATTATACATAAGGCACGAGAAGTTTTACAACCAGAATTGCCTTAGAAAGACCCAAGGACTGCCTTCCTGGATCTCCGCTGCCGGCGAGAGCAGCGGCGATGCTTCGCGAGGTTTCGTGAGGGTTTATCGGGGTCCTGAACCCTCGCCCTTGTTTTCGGTCCTTGTAATGACTATCCCAGTATCAAGGGTGTCTTACATTCCGACTTCTTTATGTGAGGCGAAGCTGGGAAAAGACAATTGATAGTACACAAACCCTCGGATTTCAAAGCCGTATAGTCTGCATATCCATGCATGAAGGTAGTGTAGGAGCAGGCTGCTTTTCTTGTACATGGTGCACGCTTTAGAGCCGCATGCACATCATCGCCTGCGCCTCGGGAGAAAGTGCCATCAGATTCTGCTTGGATTAAAACCTTAGCCTACCAAAACCGGGTCCCTATAAAATCCATATTAGGATTCATAGTAAGAACCTACAGAAAAGTAGGTTACGGTAGTTTAAGGAAGAGCCTCTGAGTCAAGTGCATATGCGAGCGCCAGCGCAGAGTTTATGGCCTTGTGCAGCGTTCGCAGGCAGCTAAGCGCTTCAGCGTGCTGACACTTGGCATTCGCAAATCAGTCCTCGGATAGTAGGTGCAGTGATGCCACACTTACTCATTAATCAGTTTCGCGGCTCTGCGATTTAGCTTGCGAGTCTCCTGCAGTGCCACTGAGTCTGCTACACACTCTTCGGAATCCAAGCTCAGGATTGCTGGATGGCTGCGGGTGGGTTTCTGCCAGGGCAACTTCAATGCCGACAACTGCCTGGTCGGTGACTCCTTTGCAAGCTCATGAAGGAATGAATATAATTACAGTAACTGCCTGGTCTTAGTGTCGGCATGCCTTGGATTGGGTGGCCCTGGGCCCTGTTGTCCTCCAGACCTTTGGAATCATCTTCCTTGTGGTGTGCTGGTGTGCTTATGCGAGGATGCCCTCAGAGGCTTTGACCTCGAGAAACACCTTAAGTACGTCTTTTCCGATGAAGGCTATTACGTGCTCATCCTCTGCTCTAAGATGCCAGTCTCTCTCGGATATGTTAGCAATCACCACCCCGAACGTAGCAGCTGCTTTGTTTCAGCTGATTCTTCGCAAACTGGATGTTACCTACTTGCAGGCAGGAAAGGTCTGCCGTTCACCTTAAGAAAGAAGGCAGGGCCCAAGCACAAACTATCGGGTGCCTTGCTAGGTGGCCGGACGATGGACTATGGACGCTTTGCCTGCAGTTCGATTGGGGTGGCGCATATGAACAAACACTTGACATTGTGCTTCGATACCCAGAAGACATTTGAAGTGATTTCAGCCTCCCATCTGCGGCAGTGTTGAAAGGACAGGTACATCAATCCTAGACTGCAGATTCCTTGCCGCGCACGGGAATCTGCTGCATCTTCTCTGTAAGGTCCCTTCGGCTGGATCGAACGCCGCTTGAAAGCCTTGAGTCCAGGTGTAGGATGTGGATGTGGATGTGGGAAGGTCTTGGAAGGCTTATTCCTATTTCTTTGAGGATTGAGCGTCCACGCCAGTCTTCTTTGGCTGAGATGGTGTACGAAATCGGTCGGAACGGTTGCTCGAAGAAGTTTGCGGCACTTTGCAGTTCACGTCACTTTCACTGGCTACTCTAGCTGTAGCTGTGCGGTTAAGCTGGTGAGGCTACGATCCTCTTTTCGCGAAATGGGTGGGCTCGGGCAATCACTTTGCCTTCAGGACGGTGGTTGAAGTGGCAAGCGCACTTTTCACCCTGCATTTAAAATTTGTCAAGCGCTGTTGCACAGGCGAGCATCTTTGCTTCTGTCTATGCCCCTAGGCCCTGGTTATGGCTGAATGCTGCTTAGCCTGGACGTGACTTCTCGGCCAGGAATCAGCCCGAAGCTGGGTTGGCGAACTTCATGACCCTCGCAATCGCAATGAAGCCGCTCTTGGGAAAGGATGCCCCGCTGCTCGGGTGCACTTTCGGTGGCTCCAGACGTGAAGCGTAGGCTCGGCGAGAAGTTGCTAGAGTTGCACCCAGAATTGGTATTCCAGCACTTGCGAACTAGCCTGTCTTCCTGTGGCCGATACTTCTGCCTACCTCTGCCACACGGAGACAGCTTTCTGCTAAGGGGAGGTTTGCTGAGGAGCTGACTTGGCTGACCCAGCCTGTTTAGCAGCAAGGCTCCTCCCAAACTGCTCAAACTTGCAGAAGAGGAAGGGTCCTGACTCTGCCACGACGGTCGAAACCACGCCTGAGAGCCTCTAAGACGCAGCGCACCTCGTGATCGGAGGCGAGACGTGTCTGCTCCTTCTGCACGGCATAGTAAAGCGGTGCGTAGTCCTGGTTGAAGAACCGCGAAACCTGGGAAACCATGCTAAACCTACGCTAGGCTGGACGCATGAATGCCGGCCATGTGGGTGCTTTGCGAAAAGGGGTCCTCGTCGACTCATGCGATGTCGAGTTCCATGCTCGTGGCTTCCAACCGAAGGTCTATCCTGCAGGAGATTGCTGAGGCAGCCCAGGAGGAGACGCGAACAGCTTTGCGGAGTTAGCATCTTAAGTGCGATTATGCGCGAAGGAACAGTACGACCCAATGCATACCGCATCGGATCACATCTAGATCACTGGCCTTGAAGACGGTAGCCCTTTGATCGAAGCCGCTTCAATGCAGAGTTTTGGTCCTTCTCAAGTGTTGGAAGTGCTGGCCAGCAGGAGATGAACTCCATGGTGGCTGCAATGTGGCGTGCCAAGCTGGGCTTTCCCAGTGTCAGCGGCGACGCTGCAAAAACGGCCGACAGCCTTTGGGCCGATGTGCAGGCCTTGCACGGGCCTGAAGCTGTCCTAAGTAGAGGCCAAGAGTTCACGTCATTTCTGCACGCTTCAGCTGCTGCTGCCTGAAGCAAGTCTCCAAGATGCTTCGATGTCAGGCTGCGATGCGCTTCGCAGTGGATGCTCGGCTGGATTGAGGTTAGCTGCTTTTTCACAAGGATTCTTGCCCAGCGTTTCTAGAGTCCAGAGCCATGAGAGAAGAGCTTCTCGGTCTGATGTCTCTGCCTTGGCTTTAGACGGTCCTTCCAACGTCGTTGCTGTCTGCTGCTGCTTAAACGGCAACGAGCAATCAAGTCAACAGCGGCTCCGCCAGAAAGGTGCAGGGACCTTGATTACTGCCAGGACACTGAAGATCAACAAGCGCAAACTGAAAGCACATTGTGGTTTCTGATAAAATGTGTTGCTGCCTATGCTATACTCCAAAGCCAGCCCTCTTCCAATTAACAAGGTCCTCACGTTCATTTGCCAATGCCTCAAGGATTACACCATCTTCTTCCGGCTGCTTGCAGATACACTGGAAGTGACGGAAGACGGTGCAGCCGGGAGCGATCTAGTACCAGGACCAAGGGTCCCCAAGGGTATGCTTTCGCTTCCGGAGTTCTTTGCGGTATGCCTTCAATGATGTGAATCTCGCTCGAAGAGGAAGCCTGGTTCGCATCACCGGATTGAAGAGTGCAGCAGAGCTGAATGGCCCCTCGCTTGCACCTGAGCGACACCACGGGACCACCCGACTTGCAATGGGTTGACAATCCGAGAACCACCCTCCTCAGGTTGTCCGGAATATCGTCAGCGATTATTTACAGCTTACGCCTTGGACGTCCTAAGTCCTAAGCACTATAAAGGCCCCGGGGTCCTGAAGATGTCAGACCGAGCCCTCCAGGCGCTGAAAATGTCACCTTGCTGCACACCCTACGCCCGAAGCCCAAAACCCCTTAAAAATCCGAAAACCTCTTTGAAAGCGCTGCAACTAGGATCCCTTTTGGGAATAGACTTGTGATTATGGTGTCATAGAGCTCTGAGCATCTGCCTCAAGTCATGGGTTTCGTCGGACTAAACCCCAAGTCAAGCCGAAGCCCTAACCTAAACCCTAGAAGCCCTGAGTACCTCTTCCATTGCCTACACTCCTACACCGCACAAAACCGTCGAAGCTCCGAAGCCCGAACGCTAAATAAAGCCCTGAATCGAAACCCTCCTAGGCAGCCTGGCCACATGTGGCGAGTTCGTCCCCAGCAGCGGCCGATGGGCGGTGGTGACCATGGTCCCCAGCCGCGTAAAGATCTACATAGATAGGAGTCTATAACATGGTGTTCTGAAGGTTTCTGCACGGGTGTTCCAAGTCCAGGGTCCCGGTGTTTGAGGGATTCTGGGAATTGGGCCTTAAAAATACAAGAGCGGCATTATGTCACTCACTAGCTGGGGCTTGTCTTAAGGCCATAATTTGTCTGAAACTCCCATGTGACCGTTCCGGGTTTGGTTTGTCCCTCAGCAGTACCCGTGGGGTCTCCCTATCAAGAGACCAGGGTTGAGGAAGAGTGTCGGTATTATTGAGGGGTTGCTGGGGAACCATTCCTCCCTTTGCTTTATATAGACCGTGCGCACAGTCTCCCAACCCAGAAATCTTTCCCTGCTGACACCACCGGTTTGTCGGCATTGGCGAGGATGGAGACAAAGCGCTCAAACCTGAGAACCTGGAGTTCATTTCAAGTGGGGAGGCTCTTTTTGCTACTTGGCCAAGATTGACTAGCTGCGACTAGCCGGGCATGGGCGCTGCTGCTTTTGTCGGAGAGGCTTCTTCGGATGTTTTAAGAAGCGCTGGGGTGCACAATGCGACCCGCCCTGCCGTAGTGTTCCTCGAAAGTCGAGCCGTGCACTGCGGATCACTGCGGCAGTCTGAGGCGACAGTCAGCAGGGCATTCTACGACGCCCCAAAGCCGGACGTCCGAGTCCAGTGGTTAGTGTGGCTGCGACGTGTCCCAGCTTTCACCTGGCCGATCCACCCCACAAGAGCCGCCTTAGACTTGTAGGCCCTGCAGGCTGGAAGCGAAACCTGATGAAAGAGTGACTTGCGGAGCGGAAGAGAAGTATAGGGGCAATAGGCTTTGAGAATCTCGGGTTTACTCAGGGACACTCCAACTTAAAGTTCGAGACATGAAGATGGTGGCCGTTTCCTGGTCAGGAACTGACTTGCCGCGCTTCAACCTGCTTTGACATTGAAGCTCAGGCCTGCGAAGCGCTCTTGCAGCAGAGGGCGGCACTGCAGCCGCCGCGCAGCGGATCCGCGCAACCAATCCCAAGTACATTCCTCGGGAGTGGATGTTGGTGCCCCTTGGCCGCAGTATACTTGGAGTGACGGCGTTTTGCAGATTGCCGCCATGATTAATTGGTTGCCAGGAACGAAGGACAAGCCAATCTCAACCGTGACTCACCTCAGCCTACGTAACTGTTTAACGTGGTACCTGGCATTTATAGACTCTTAGATTTGGGAACGAAGCGTGCGTATACCTCTCCGTGGGTTTGCAAGGTAACTTGCCAAGTTGCTCCTTGCTGGCATGAGAAGAAGCGACCTAGATTGCCAGGCAGGCCTACGACGCCGCGGCCAAGGGTGACTACGGCCTGACGCACGAGTTGCACCGCCTGTCCCCTCGATTCGATTTATGTTCTTGCTGGAGGTCTTAGAATGGATGTTGAAGACAACTTTCATGCACATATAGTAGTTACAGTGGTTGGAGTTGCTTGCTAATCAGAGTTACAATCACAGATGCAAGAAATGAATCCTATGGAGCATACTATACAAAAGCATCCTCAACAATGAAGGGACAGATTGTCGAAAACTATATGACGGGTATGCTGAGAGCCTATGAGCAGAATTCGAAGATGATGAATAGCAAGACTATTCATATTCTTATTCGAGCATTTGCAGTGTCAGCTGCTCGTGCGAAGTTCATAATGGTGCGAGGGCGCAGACTGTCAGCACGAGAATCTGCAAATATGGGTTTGCCAATGCTACACAGAATGCGGTGGTCAATCAACACGATACTCCTCAACTTACCCCGAACGCGCCATGAGCCTGGCCTTGGATTTTGTCCAGCAGCACGTCTGGATTTGAAGAGGCTGTCCCTCAAACTAGAAGCCATTTGCAGGCCTAGCGCGACGAACTGTCAAACTGTTTTTTCTTAACTCCTTGCTCTGGCCTTGCGTGTCTTTTGGCGCAGCTAATGTCGCAAATAGACGCCGGCCGACTTGCTTTGAATTTCTCAACCACACGCCCCAGAGAAAAGAGAGCGCAGGGTTTGTGGATAGCTGTCGATCCAAAGGTTCTTGAAGCCTTACGACGAGCAGCCGGAGTTCCACGACAAGTACTTCTGCTGCACACCCCCGTGCTATCGTGGCAAAGGTGGAGTGGAGATTATGACCTGATCCTCGTAAAGCGAGGTGCGCAGCTGAGCGCGCTTCTGGACGTCTTTCTCAAGACCCGAAACAAGACACTCGAGAGGCAAACACGTCCATAACGCTGCGTAACGCCCTGTGGGCATGTACTGTCATCAAAGAAGCTAGACTCTGGAAGCTCGTCACGCGCATCTCGCTTTGTCAGGTGGAGCTTCCTCTGTCACTGCTAATCCATCTGCGAATCTATGAACCTATGAGTGCTTTGTTATGGTAGTTCGACAGGCGATTTGTAGATGACCAGGAAGCTCCATCTTGCCGTTGTCCTGCGCTTGTTTCGGCCCCGCCGTGCAACAGAATGATACAGCGCATGTCGGTGATGAGTTCGCATGGACGGTAAGTCTCCATAGGTACACACTGTGGGTTGCAGAACCACTGAGCTCGTCGCTCTGGAAATGTTGGATACCGTAGCCCAGCGTTTCTCGGTTTCATTGCCTCCTTCGTCCTTACGATCACGCACGGCGCTGTTGACAGTTGCAACGTGGCAGGGCCCGCAAGCGGGACTCCCTGATTATTTTAGAAATCTGTAGCAGAGGTAGCTGGAGATGAAGATGAGGGCTTAGGCATTCCGAACCGACGGGTGACGAGATTGGGGGGCTTTGCTTGAGGCATCCCGGGTTGAGGTTTGGGGTACCTTGCCTTCATGGCTTAAGAACACTTGCCTGCATACGCCTCACAGTTCTGCATCGCTGGTATTTGCCCTAAAGACCACGTCAGGAATTAGAGTTCAAGGTTCTGCTGCACCTCCCAATAGGTCCTGTCGCCTTGGTATATACGTTGAATGCACATAACATTGTAAAAACCCATCCCGCAAGTATTCCTGAAACACTTCGGTCTCCGCAAGTATGGTTCGTGACATTACAAGGTCTCACAGGGTGCTCGCATCAAACAGGCCGAAAGACGGAGGCATCTTTACAGTTTGCAAAAGACTTCGTTGATATTCCTGACACCAGGGGGGTCTTCGCACAGTCTGCCCAAGACCACAGCTTGCCTTCGAATCTTGACATCTCCAAGCTGCTAAGAGGCCGGAGGCTTTGCATCAAGTGCTGAAACTCACAGTCACAGCACCGCAGCACAAGAGCTCAATCAGAGCACAGCAGAGGTGGGCGCCCAACAGCCGAAGGCCTCCAAGTAGTTGGTTACTTGATAGCAAACAGGCATTCGGCGGTGGTTCTTTGGAGCAAGTGCCCTCGGTGGAGCCTTCCTGCAGACCAGCGATTTTCAGCGCATCAGCTCACAGAAAAAAGCACCCACTTTGAGAGCTGCGCTACCTCTTGCATGAATCCGGGCAGTCACTGGAAGCTGAAGGGAGGTCTCTGCCGTTCCATGGCAGAGCGGTTTCCTGCCAGTTACACTGCACGAGCCGCTCAACTCACTCTCACTTTGGGCACATGTCGGGATCATAACTTCGATTTCTGGGTCAGAGATCATGGCGCTCGGTCAGGCCCTGTCATCGACCGACTGGCACAAGGCCGCCTCCGACTCTGTCAGCCAGGGGCTCCTTTCATGTGCCTTCAAGTGTCTTCTCCGTGAAATCGCAGGACCGTAGAAAGCCTGTGCTTAACTTTTGTAGTCGTTTGGCTACTCGGAATAGCTCGGAATAGCGGAGAAACTGGTACTGTTCTTACCACAAGCAAGTACTGCAACTACTAGTGTTATCTATCATTGCTAGTGTATCGTTATGACTCTGCCATTCATATTCTCATTATCATGAGGTACCGATTCTGATTATTATATATTATTATGGGCAGCAGTTGGAGATTTTGCCAGGGTCTGCAGTCTGTGGCCGATGCCTCGAGCTCAGCTCTGCTCTGTTGGCTCATGGGCTCATGGGTGCTGCTTTCATATAGGGGTTTAGGGCTTTAGGGTTTTAGGGTTTAGGGCTTAGGGCTTGTAGTTTAGTTTTACGGCTTCTGGGTTTGTACTTTTATGGGCTTGTAAATCCCAAACCCGGGATCAAAAGCCCTGAAAGCCGTAAACTTTGATCCCCACGATACGCTCATTAATACACCCGATAGCCTAAAGCGAAGGCCCTACATCAAAAGCACTGAAACCCCAGAAACCCCCCCTACATCCTATAAGCCCTATCAGACCCTATGTTACATGTTTTCTGAGTTTGAGGAGCTGCGGAGAGAGATCCAAGAGCGATGCGATGCCACCGAGCAGCGCTTTCGGGACTTCTGCCTGCTGCTGAGCGGTCTAGGAATCAGGCTTCGTGGGCAACGGGTCCAGGGTTCAGGGTCCAGAAATCTGGGGTTAGGGGCTTTAGGATGACTTGTGGGGTTTGGGGTGCTAAGAAGCCCAGTAAATATCTATCAGGAGCGTAGACTCCAAAGTGAGAGAGGCTGCGCACTGGTCTGGCACCGGAACTGAGAGCAGCTTTCGCCGATGTCCGTCCGTCTGTCTGTCTGTATGAAGATGTAAGAACACTGTTCTCAAAGTACTAGTAACTGCGAGAATAGACTGTGTGTGTATACAGACTATGGACAGACACATGCATGCATGCATACCTATGTATGTACGTACATACATGAAAATAGACTCTGTGTGTATACAGACTGTGGACAGACACATGCATGCATGCGTACATACGTACGCACGTACATACATACATGAATACCAACGTGCACACAGACGTACTCACACACACACAATCCACATATGCAGTTCTGTGCGTATGAATAGATGAATAGTTAGAAAGATCTTTACTGTATGTATATATACATGCACAGTGCACTTGATTATGAGGTTCACTTATTTGTTGGTACGTAGTCGCAGTAAAAGAACGTTTATCATTGCGGTGTCATGACCCGTCACGGTGTTGAGTGCTGCCTCCATTCTTCAGGCCTGCGGCAGGGGAGTAAGGGGGTGGCGTCCTCTTGGGGGATCCTAGCAACAGCATATGCACGGTTAAATGGCTGAGAGCAAACAGAACAGGGACGACTGGGAGGTTGCTTGACGCAGAGTTTCTGTCTTTACATGCTTTAGCAAGACACTGCTGGCGGTGCATGAGATCTGCCAGCAGCTGTGCGGTGAATTGAGTACTTTGGGGGCCGAGGTCGAAGACACATGTCCGCTGAGCAACAGGCAAGCTGCCTATGGGGGAAACTACGTAGCAGCATAGTGCTGCAAAAGCCGCAATTGGGCGCGACTACTGGAGGTCACAGAGAGTAGCAGCGAGCTGCCAGCGGTTGAACATGTGTCAACTAATTCTCGCATATGTTAGAGTGGGGTTGGAAACCGCGCTCTTCGGCTGGCACTCAGCAGCCGTTAGCCTAACACTAAACCAGCAGGTCATGCTGGCTTGGGATTGTACACCGGGCTTGACGTTTCCCTCAGCTCGCGCAAAGACTCACAAGTCAGCAAGTTGGGTTTCGTCAATCACGGTCATTGCCTTCTTCGCGCAGAAGCCGCTTCTGGACTCGCCACAAGTCTTGGCCAGGCCCCAGGCCATACGGAGGCTGCCAAAGATGATGCAGAGGCCAAGGCCGCACTCAGGATCTTTCGAATTCTGCAGTGGGGGGCTTAAGGGCTTAAGGGCTTAGGAGAGGTTTCCTGGCGCAGTTTGCTGAAAGTGGAAATTCATGTGCAGGTGCGCGATGACGTGTCGCAGAGGCCTGCAAGAGTGGCAGCTGTAGCCTTACTCTCGTGTATCTATATATATATATATAGATGTGTATATGTATATACACACGTCCAGTATAAATATAGCTACAGAAATAAGTGTGTGTATATATATATATTTATTTATTTAAGCTTCAGGGGGGGACGAAACCCGGACCCACTTCCCCGGGTCCCTGTATATATATATATATATATATATATATATATACATACATACACACGAACTTGTTTATTCATCTCATGTTGTGCTCATGCAGCGGCAGATAGGTGCACAAAAACCAATGCAGTTACACAACAGGCAGTATAGGATCTGTATAGCACATGTGTATGTATGTACGTATGTATGTACGTCTTGAAGTGCTCGAGAAGATCCTAGCTTGGAATAGCTCAGAGCCCCAAGTGCAGGCTTTTTGCCAGCACGCATTTTCCACTCTGCCACGAGTGAGCAATAGCCCGGCTTGGCACCGCCGAGCCCGCAAACTTCGATCTGGGGCCAGAAGGCGAGTTCGCCAGAGTCAGGCGAAAGGCTGCCAGCCATCACGGCGCGACCTCGACCGCCTACGAAGGCACCACTCGCGGCCGCTGTACAAGTCCGATCGACCCACAGAGATGGGAAAGGGAGGACCTGCTCCACGAGGTGGAGGACAGCAGTACTCGGAGCGCTGGCACTATTGGCCGGGTGCGTGGCACAGCCCCCGCAGCCGCAACAAGAGCTGGGATTCTTGGGACGCCTGGAGACAGGAGGTGCCAGAGCCGAGCTTTCCATCCTACGATGGCAAGAGCCAAACAGTGGCCCTCAAGAAGGAAGCCCAAGCCGAAGGCGATCGCAGGCCAACCAGAGCGGAAGCGGACGAAGATCCTGGCTCCATGATGACGGCAGAGCTACAGGAGTATGTGAACGCCACGCGGAAAGCCGAACAACGCGTCCGCAGTTTGACGGCCACCAAGAAGCAGAAGGAAGACCTCTGGACGAAGTGGCAAGACGATATGAGGAAGGCATTCCTCAAGGAGGCAGCGCGGCACGACAAGGCGATCGAGAACCTGACCCGAGACCTCAACATAGCCGTGGCGGCCAGAGACGAGGCGCGACTCAACATCCGGAACTACATCGCGAACGGTGGCAACGCGGCCGACATGGAACGTCCGGAAGACGACGACTTCGACTGGACCAGCATGACAAACAGATGGCGGCAGGAACAGCAAGACACAGACGCTCCCCAAGCTATTCTGCGCCGGGCGATGGGGCCTCCCACCGGACACCCACCTCCTTTACCCGTGCCTGGACAAGCAGCTATGATGACACCGGAAGCGGCTACAAGGCTGTTCATGGCGGTGATGGGAGGCCACATGCCGGGCCCCGGGACCATGCCAGCTGTAGCGGGCGAAGGCAGCCGGGGACTGCCCACTTTGGAGCGGCCGGAGGTGACCTCGACAGGGCTTGCGGGCCCGACCGCACATGCGGCACCTTACGTGCCCTCACCCTCCAGAGGACAGATGGAACCGCCACCATCGGGGACGAGCCCGCCGCCAAATACCCGAACCGGGTCGGCTTCGCGACCAAGAGCAGCACCACGAAATCCAGTCAAAGGCGCGCCGCTCCAGCCGATCCACCCCCAGCATCAAAGCACGCTCACAGCCAAGCTCGAAGCCAAGCGATGTGCCTTGAAGGCGGTGGAGACGGCCACGGCAGCAGCGGCGGACCAGACTGGTGTGCCAGCTCCCGCTCCTACCTTCATACCAGACGACGAAGACGACGATGCCATGAACACGAATGCTGGCAACAAAGGTTTGGACGGTATGGGCTGAAGCGGTCAAGAGCTGCTCCCGGCTACAAGGCCCCGCAGCCCCTCCTCCCGGACGGTACCTATCTGCGACAGTGTGGGACACTTGTTGCAGGCAGGCGGCCCGACAGAGGAAGGTGTTGTTGGAGCTATGCGGCCCAGGAGCAGTCGAGACCGTGTGAGACTTGCTCTTTTATAGGGTCGGAGCTTTCCTTGTATAGGTTTTGCAGTAGCTGTACATTTTTTGAGAAGCCAATCTGGCCCATACCACCCGCAGGGCCCTTTTGTCAGTCCTCGAGTGTGCTTACCCTTTCCTTGGGCTATGGTAAGGGCCTGGCACACTCCCCATCTCGTGGCCCACCTGAGACGCTTCGAGGAGTCCTGGTCTTTTGCTCCACTCCTCCACCCTCATGGCCCTGCCCATCTTCCTTCAGGGACCATTCCTTTTTGCCTTATGGGCAGCTGCTGGATGTCCACCGTTTAATGGTTTTCCAGCCCACTTTGACTTTCAACTGCAATGTTTCGGCGCCTAAGAGGTACATCGGTGGCTCAGGGGTACCCGCCGTGCTATGCTGTTGTTCTTTCCTTTCTGCAAGTTTGAAGAGCCGCTTGCCCAACCGCCTATGGGGCACCGCTCTCCTGTACCCTACCCCTAGGGTTTCTTTGGGGTTAGGCCCGGACCCCCCCAGCTTTCTAGGACCCTTTGCAACGTGCACTGCAGACGGCCCACTCTTTGTGCCAGCCACACCTGCCAGGGGAAACTCAGCCCCGATGCTGTGGGCGTCTGTTTGCTGGTGCGGGGCGGCATTCCTCACCTATCTTCGATCCCAGCGATGTGCTGGCAGCACTGCCAACTCACTACGTGACTTTGCCAGATGTCTGGGATACCGCATGGGTATCGAAGGAGGATTCAGACTACCCCTCCCGCAACTCGAATGGCCTCTTGTAGCCTGTCTTGGCGCACATTGGGGGGCCAGCTTTGCATCCTTTTTGGGTTCCGAACAGGCCCTTAGTGCTCTCCTGCACCAGGTTACCGGGGTACGACTTGGCTGGTTTTTCTTGGTCATGTGTCACCTCCTGTGCCTGCTCCTCCCAAAACGAAGCCTGGGGAGACAAAACAGACGACGAAGAAGTGCCGTCGTCGGCCATGAGACTGCAGGGTCATTCGTGGCAAGCCTTGCGCTAGTTGCCACACCCAGGCTCCAGCCAGGGCTGGACGCCAAGCCACCACGACGCCGTACACCAACAAGTTGCGGCGTGCAGCGGCTAGCATCTATTGCAGCCGCATTTGTGACTGGATGCCTCCAGTTACCAGCTGTCCCTCAGCCTCTGCCTTTCCCGATCATGGGATTCGCGCCCCTAATTCTTTGCGCCCCGGCTCACGCCATGGAGCATGAGGAGGGCACTCGGCCAGCGCCGGAGCAGCCACTGGCCTCGCACAGCAGAGGTGCTCCAGAGGAATCAACCCATGTGATGGGGGACACAAGCGGAGACGAAGCACTTAGAGTAGGTATAGCGGGTTCTCTTGAAGCTGTCCTTGTCCTGCCGGATGACGCGGCTATCAGTGAGTCGCTCCCCTCCGAACCATGGCTCGGGGCTCACATCTTTACTCCCTACTATCAGATCACACGTGTTGCCGTCCGGGCTGCGCCGAGTGACGGCCTGCAACACGTTAGGGAGATGCTACTGACAGCGGCACCCAACGACCAGGAAAGTCTGTTTGACAGGCTAGTTGCCTTGCAACCGCAACGGCATCGCGGCTATGCCAGCTTTTTGCGCTACTCATCGGTGCTTGAGCAACAGACGCCACCTGTCACGCCTATCATCCTCGACCTCTCCCGAGTAGGAGGGCACTACTTCCCGGCTGTGTTGCCGCAGGACATCAGTGCACGTAAGCTCTTTGAGTACATCGCACCACACTGCCATGAAGATACTGACAATCTCCAGGTCTACATAGGTTTCAGCGCCAATCCTCATGGTACGGATGACCTTCAGCTTAGCCCGGATGTTGTTCTTACTGTTGTAATGGTTGGCGTCGCCCCACCACCGGCAGTCGACGTCCTTGATCTCTTTGCGGAAGGCGCCGTTTGGGACCATGTCCGCCATCTCCCGAGGCATACTAGGTCACCTGGCACGTGTGTCATGACGCCTGAGCACAGGTTCTACATCCATGAAAGCCAGCACTATGGTTTCGGAATCGATGAGGCCATCGCCAACAGGCTGCGAGCCCATCTTGCGGACATCACGATCCATTATATGGACGGCCCCGCCAACATGGACATGCAAGGCGAGGCCTGTTCGCAATGTGCTCTTGTGGTCCGGCTACCACGGCCGGACGAAGACCGCCCCGATTCTTTGCAGGCACAGCGCCGAGATGTATTTACCATCATGGACCTAAGACAGTTGGGCATCAGACCGTGCTTCATGCACTCGCACTTCCCAGCATGGCACATACCCAGCGTCTTGGCCTCCCTGGACATCCGCATACCTAACGGTTTTTACCTTCAGGTCCTAGGGGGTTGCAAGGAGGATGATGATGTGTATGTGCCACTCTCGGCTGTACTTACATTTCGCGTGGTTCCCAATAGCAGGCCAGTGGGACTTTCAGGTGAAGGGGGTGACCATAATCCATCAGATGATGACTCGGACCCCCGGACCCTGCCACGCGTCCAAGAGGCCCGGCAAATACCCGCCGATATGCCAATCGCAAACGCAGGTTCCGAGGTGGTCCAGGTGGCAGCGATGCAGGGCCGAACCAAAAAAGGCCAGGTGCATGCACCGGGGCAACATGTCAAGGCCCTAGTATGGCTCATGCCCAGTCAGAAGCACCAATTGTCGAGTCTAGCATCCCGGTCTTTCAAGGGGTACCCTCCCTCTCCCTTTGGCACTGTCTCTTTGCGGCGCACCGCTATCGGCTCACCAGTGAGGTAAGCAATCTCCTGGCCACTGCCAAATTGCACTCCTTTGAAGCAAAGACATGGGCTACTGCTTTTTTAGGGAGCCCTACAGGCCAATTTGAGGGCGCCCCAGATGCCCTTCAAGCCCGAGGCCCCATACAACATGCCAACACTGCTCCTCCAGGTGCGCAGGCTGATCCCGACGGACCCGATGCTTCGGATGTGCATTTTCCAGAGGGAGGCAGGCCTACTCTGGCGCAGAGACCCACCCCGATCGTGCATCTACCCAGAGAGGCTACTCAGGTAGGAGACGCCCCTACGCACCTAGCGTTCCAGGTGCTAGTACCTGATGTTGCCCCAGAAGTGGTCCAGTTTGAGGTGAGGCTGCCCATCACTGCCCAGGATGCCTTGGAACTTGTCACCGCTGCACGGGATGAGCACTACAGCAGCCGTTATCCTGACCTCTGCCCTGTGTTCCCGCAGCCAGATTCAGCCTTTGCGGTACTGCTTGCTAGGCCCGCTTGGGCCGTCACCGTGCGCCTGGCATGTGTAGATGCCAGAGCGATAGATGGGCGTCTTTATTGCATGGTCGTGCCAGAGCGCCTCCGTAGGGAATCGCTCCTGCTCTGGGCCAAAGTACCAGACAGCGATGACCTTTTGGTTGCAGTAGCAGACCAGCTTGTACCACGACAGGGCTTTGCCCACATCTCCCACGGAGACACCATTGTCCTTTTCCCGCGTGGGCAGCCCCGACAGCCGGTACGGACCCTTACATCCATGCTACAAGCTGCGGTGGGATGGCAAGTGCCACCGGAAATCTATACAGGTATACCAGGCGTCCACTTTCTTGTGTTGAATGATGGAGTCCCGCTCCTCCACACCATCGCGCACTTGCATCTGGACGACCTTAAGCGGAGCCTCCTGCAGGTACTGGGTTTCCGAGCTGAGCGCACCCGCCTGCAAGCAGCACACCCGCGCATCACAGACTGCCTCTTCCAGGGGAACCTTTGCCACGCCGTTATTGTGGCCACTGAGTCCATCCGAAATCTGCCAGTCCCACCGGCACGGTGGGCCCCAGAGCAGAGGGCCATTTTGATTGACAAAAGACCTGTGCTCAGAGGTCTTGTCTGGCTAAGGGTGGAGGGCGAAACATTTGCCCTACCTGCCCTGCAGAGAGTCCTGCAAACCGAGGCCCCACCAGGCCACCGGGTACAAATCCAAGGCGGACACCGTACCCGTATCGGTACGCAGGAGCATGTCCTGGTTAGAGCCGGTATGGTCTTAGAAGTCACCTTCTCGCCAGAGAACCCCCCCAGGCACTGGCCAAGAGGTCCCCCAGAAGATGACACGAGACAGCTCAGACCCAGATGACAACGGCCCCCGCAGCCCAGACCACCGCCCTGGGTCTGACTCCTCCGGCATAGACAGGGCACCCTCACCCTCCCTCTCAGAGAGCCGGCGAAGCCGCACTCCGCGACAGGATGGGCCTAGAGGACCGCCACCGCCTGCACCTGTTAATTCCAGCAACTCCGCACTTGGTCCAAACCTTACGGGTCGAGATGACAAGTGGACACCCACTTTACTGCAACACGCCTTTCCGTCGGGCAAGTGGGCAGCCACCCCTGTACTCCCCGTGACCCTTTTGCCAAGTAGTTGTGTAGTCTTCAGCCTGCTCGCCGGGCTATGCGTAACCGCCCTTTTTGTCACAGGTGCGGATGCTTTCCTGTTTGTGATACCAGTCTGCACTTTGCAACGCGGGCCAAGGACGTCTCTCATCCACGCCTTGCTCTTTGTGGGTGTGTACTCGCAGCTACCCCGCACCTGTGCTGCCATGCAGACTTTCCCTGCATGTGCCACGGCTGGGCATGACGATAAGCCAGCATACGCTGGGAGGCTGGAGACGTCATTACTGACACGACCTTTGCCTACGCCCTGTAGAGCGAAGCACCTTCCCAGGGCAGGCATTCATGCTCAGATGCCCCAGGTAGGGCCAACTCTTCTGCAACACGCGGCAGGTCAGCCCGACTGCCATGCTTTCAGAGAAGCGCGTGCCGTCTTAGAAACGCTCCAGGAGCACCTTTGGTGGCATAGCAGGGATCTGATGCGGGAGCCCCCTCAACCAGCCCAGAGTGGGCAGCCGCCTGTCCGTGCTAAGGCTGCCACCATTGTGCCTCCAGCCTCGGAGGCACAGGCACAATTCCCACGTGCTGTGCCGCAGCACCCGCTGATTTGGCCCTCACTACCCCGGCACCTGTCCTGGTATGATGAGGTAAGAATCGGAGAGACACGTCTGGGTTTCTCCCTGTATTCTCTCCATTTGCTCCTCCAGGCTAAAACCAGCCTTGAGGACCTAAATACGGCCAGGCAGCATGCCCCCGCACTTAACACTTTCGATATGCCTGCTCTCCTGCAGGACATGTGTCGCATGCACAGAGCTCTTTCACACCACCTCTGGGTTTATACCGACGGCTCCTTCACCCATGCACGGGAAACTGGTCAGAAGCGTGCGGGATGGGCAGTCGCCGTCATTGACCCCGCCCAACAGCAGGTAAGTGTTGCATTTGGACCTGTCATTGTTCTGCCTGAATGGGGTGATGATGAACTCTCACCGTACGTTACAGAATGCTATGCCCTCGCTGCTGCGGCACTCATCACTACCGTGGCATTCCCGTACAGGCCGGTGGTTTTCCTTTCCGACTGCCAGGCTGCAGGCGAAGCAGCTGCGGGCAGGTGCGCGCACCCGCTACAAGGTGTCCCTCAGACCATGTGCTCGGCTCACGTGCTCCGCCAGTGCGTTTGCAACCTGGCAGACAAGTATGTCTATGTACCTGGGCATAAAGGGATACCTGGTAATGAACTAGTTGANGTCCCTCAGACCATGTGCTCGGCTCACGTGCTCCGCCAGTGCGTTTGCAACCTGGCAGACAAGTATGTCTATGTACCTGGGCATAAAGGGATACCTGGTAATGAACTAGTTGACATATTTCATTGACCGTTTGCACCGAACCAGAACAACAGGGATTAGATCTACAGGGCTTGTTCGACAGGATCGGCAAATTTTGACAAATAAAGACAAATAAAGACAAATTAAAGACAAATAAA
>BGNK01003334.1:24121-75846 GCA_003297005.1 Symbiodinium sp. clade A Y106 | reverse complement strand
CCCTAACAGGACCACACTGGAAGTACGTCTTAGTACAGAGAAAGTTGCGGAAATCGTCTTTCGAGTTGGCGCCAAAGCGCGCACGCACAGAGCGCGCAGGGCCTCCCTAAAAAAAACCTCTCAAACCCTAAACCCCTAAAGCCCCCAACCCTAAACCCTAGATCCCTAAACCCCTAAAAGCCTAAACCCTAAACCCTAGATCCCTAAATTTTAAAACCCTAAAACCCTAAACCCATGATCCCTAAAACCCTAAACCCCAAACCCAAATCCCAGCTTTACCAAGGCCGCGGGCCCTGTCGACGTCGCAAGGCTTGGGAGGAGCTGAAGCAGCTGAAGAAGTCCCTGCGCAGGAGAGTTTGGGGTATATGGGCTTTCGGGGGTTGTGGGCTTAAGATTTAGGATTTAGGGTTTAGGATTTAGAGTTGAGGGTTTGGGGCTTAGGGTTTAGGATTTAGGGTTTAGGATTTAGGATTTAGAGTTGGGGGTTTAGGGCCGTTTAGGGCTTTAGGGTTTTGGGCTCATGATTAGACTTAAGGGGGTTTGGGGTTTAAGGTGGCCGGCTCCTCTTTCCATCCCTGTTCAGTTCTTTGTTATGGTGCTGATGGTTTTTGTCTCCCAGTGCTCATGGCCCAGGCAACGATATCAACCAAGCTTGCCGAAGAAGACTATGATTTCGAGCATTGCTATCATGTCTTATGGCTAGAAGGGGGGAAATGAGCTATTTCCCTCCTTCCAGCTCTCATAATAGTCTAACTTGTGTCCAGTTGGCAACTCGTGAATATGTTTAAATACAATATAACATCATACAACACAGTAAAGCTAGTGTTTGATAATATAGCATAACGTAACTTTGTGTCAGAAACTCGGGCCTTGGAATTCAGGGAATGCACCTGGAGGACAACCCTAAAACCCTCAACCCTATCCTAAACCCTAAATCCTAAACCCTAAACCCTAAACCTTAACCCCTATAGCCCTGAACTCTAAAGCCCTTAACCCCAAAACGCTAAAATCCTAGACCGGATCCGCCCCAGGTCCTTGAAACCCTGAGCCCTGAAGCCCCGATCCTTCACCTTAAGCTCAACCCCCTGAGCTGAGGAGTTTAGGGTTTAGGGTTTAGGGTTTTCAGCGGAGGAGTTTAGGGTTTAGAGTTTAGAGTTTAGGGTTTAGCGTTTAGGGTTTACAGTTTAGAGTTTAGGGTTTAGCGTTTAGGGTTTAGGGTTTTGAGCGGAGGAGTTTAGGGTTTAGGGTCTTGAAACGGTTTGAAGTTGTTGCAGCCGATGCAAATCCTCATGCCGGACTTCTGAAGACTCGACTTCCACGTTTCAAAATCCCACCTGGGCATCTGCAACTGTAAACCCTACCTGTAATCAAAAGAGTCTAAATAACTACCAATACTATTTATTATTTTATTATTTTTGGGGGGGTGGTCCTTATTATACAGCGACAGCGCCGGTTAAGAAACAGTTAATTTTTCGTGAGGGGGGGCTCGATTTCTTATCTTTGAAGCGCGCCTTTTTTGATAAAGAACGTTTCGGGATTTGAGGGTACCCTGGATTTCTTAACCCAAATTTCTTAATTTGAAACGGCAGCAAATAAAAACAAATTCAAGAAATGAGGGCACAAGAGGATTCGAGCCCGCAGCACCTCCCATTCCTTATCCGCTCGGGCATGGCATCCTACACGACTCCTGAAACGCCATCATATCAATGCCATTGTTTACCTAGCTTGTAATCAACCCTTACCAGAACCCCACAAAATAAGAAATCGAGCCCCTCAATTTCTTAAATTTAAGAAATCGAGCCCCTCAATTTCTTATTTTGGTGGTGCCCAGAACCCACCAAAATAAGAAATCGAGCCCCTCAATTTCTCAAGTTTAAGAAGTCGAGCCCCTCAATTTCTTATTTTGGTGGTTTTTGTCCTATGTGGCAAAGCTTAATTTAAGCTCTTATTAAGCCCTTACAAAGCCTCCAAAGCTGTTATTAAGGCCTTATTAAGCCCTTATTCCCTTATTAGGCAAGCCCAGAACCCACCAAAACAAGAAATCGAGACCCTCAATTTCTGAAATTTAAGAAATCGAGCCCCTCAATTTCTTATTTTGGTGGTTTTTTCCTATATGGCAAAGCTTAATTTAAGCCCTTATTAAGCCCTTACAAAGCCTCTAAAGCCTTCCAAAGCTGTTATTAAAGGCCTTATTAAGCCCTGCCATATAGAGCAAAACCACCAAAATAAGAAATTGAGGGGCTCGATTTCCTAAATTTATTATTTTGGAGGGGTTCTGGTAAGGGCTGATTACAAGCTGAGGAAAGCATGGGATTGATATGATGGCGTTTCAGGAGTCGTGTAGGATGCCATGCCCGAGTGGATAAGCACATGAGCTGGAATGGAAAGTGCTGTGGGCTCGAATCCTTCTGTGCTCTCATTTCTTGGTTTCCTTTGTAAGGGTTTGGCGCCGAGCTTTTGGNTCGAATCCTTCTGTGCTCTCATTTCTTGGTTTCCTTTGTAAGGGTTTGGCGCCGAGCTTTTGGAATACGAAATCTACTCCCTTAGTTTCTTGGTTTCCTTTTTTGTGCGAACAACACCAGCGAAGACAGAATGAGAAAAAACAAAATAAGAAATTGGCACGCCGAGTCCGGTACCCTGGATTTCTTGTTTTGAACACGCGCATTTTATGTATATATTTTTGTGTCGCACGGCTGTCCGAGGGGCTCAATTTCTTAAACCAATGATTTCTTAAGCAGTGCCATTGCTGTAGTTGTAGTATAATATACCCCCAAAACCCTATTCTAATTATTAAGGCCCCTATATCATAGAACCCTTATAGTAGCCCTTATAGTAGCCCCTTTAAAGGAAACCCTATTCTAATTGTTGAGGCCCGTATATTACCTGCATCCGGCTTTACGCCCACAGCGCCAGCTTTCACGAGGAGCTCGAAGACCTGCGCCAACCGAAGATGATGTGCTATCAGTGCGTCCCTTGACAGGGTTTAGGGTTTGTTAGTTCTAGGGGTTTAGGGTTTAAGGGTTTAGGGTTTAGGGGTTTAGGGGTTTAGAGTTTAGGGGTTTAGGGTTTAGGATCAATGCGTCCCTTGACCTGGCTCTATCCTTCAGTCGCCTCACCTCTCCGGTTCTAGTCTGGTTTAGGATCCTTGCACTGTACTGGAGTAGGTGCCCAAATCGGTTTCGGAATTTCGTGCGTCTGCGCTTCTCTACTTGTCTAGGCTTCTATCCAAGAGTGTACGAGTCTTGGGCTGCTAGAAACCAGAGAGCCTTGAACCAGAAAGCCATCATCATAGGGACCCTTAGGGGGGTAGGGGGGAGGGGGGTAGGGGGCCTTAATTCCTATAATAAGGTTTAATAAGATGAAGTATAGTCCCCTACCACCCTCCCCCCTACACCCCTAAGGGTCCCTGTGACATCTGTTGAATATCACTACGATCATTGTTCTCTTCTTGTGTGTTCTTCTTGTTCATATTATTATTCCTACTCTTCAACCTCTGCCTTCCTTAGGAAACTGATGCTTCATTTTTCCACTACAGTGTTAGGCCTACAGAGCCTGGCCCCTTCCCTTGACATGGAACCCCAAAGTTGGGACTGGCACTCACCCGCTTTCCCAGCCCTTTGCCGGAATCTGCAAAGCCAAGGAGCAGACGAACGCGGACCCCTTATAGTAATCCTTATAGACCCCTTTAAGAGGAACCCTTGAAGGAACCCAACTATTAAGGCCCCTACATTACCATTTTGTAGGGTTTGCCAAGGAGCAGACGAACGCGGGCAAGGGCTGCACGACCACCGGAGTTTGTAAGAAGTCACCGACTACAGCCGGACTGCAAGACCTGTGCCTGGTCAAAAATGGACCACGAGTTGTTGATCAAGGGTACTATAAGGGTACTACAAGGGTTCCTGTAAGGGATCCTTTAAGGGATCTATAGGGGTTCCGATAAGGGGGTCGTAAATGTTATTGTGAATTAAGGCAACAATTTGCTGAGATGACGACTGCGGGCTCTTGGCTCAACATCAAATCTCATAAAAGCTTCAGCAGTGATTCGTCAGAACGTCCTGGGCGATTCGTCATCAAAATTCTTCTGGGGAGTCATCAAAACAAAGCCGAGATTCATCACTGTGGATTCTGCAGAATCACCAATGGTTCATCAACATCACCTTGAGATAGATTTATCATTGTCAGCCCGAGGTTCATTCCTGAAAAGCTTACTGGGTGTTCATCTGAACCTTGCTGCATGCTGGATTCATCAAAACCTTGTTGGGGAGAAAACAATCTTATGGGGTTCATCAAGTTTTTAGGGCAAAAAGGGGCTGGCCGTTTGGGTTTGGCCTCTGGTTTGGGGCTTGGTCTCTTGGGTCTTGCGATTCTTGGTGCATTTATGGTTCAGGGGCCACTGGGGGATGAGGATCTTCTGGAATTGTTGAAGTCGTAAGCTCGCTTGAAAGAATGAGCGCTGTGGGGCCCAATGGGCGGGGTGGGGTACTGGTGCATCGCTGTGAACAGCAACTTGAATTGAATTAAGCATCTTAAAGCCCAGAACCCTTACACTCTAGGCTCTAAACCCTTCAGCCTTTAGGCCTTAATCCAAAATCCAAGACATGACACCAAGGCAAGTCCTTTATGCTTTGCGCCTCTGCCAACTCGCGACTGCTTTTGGTCCGGAGAACCCATTTGAGGCCCAGTCGGCAGAATGCTCGGATACACAGCTCAAGATGCTTCAAGCTTGGTTTGGGGGTTGAGGTTTCCTGGGCATTCGGGTTTAGGAGTTTGGGTTGGGGAGTTGACGCGTCAGGAGTTTAGGGGTTTGGGGTTTGACGATGAAGGGTAGGTAGTGCACTAAGTCGCAGCTTAATGTGGCTCCTGGTTGGTATGTGGGAAGCAAAAGCGAGAACATATACTCACTCCAGGTCATTGTCATCGTCACACATATCACCATCAGTCCTCCTCCTCCTCTCCTGCCTCCTCCACCACCATCACCATCATTCGATCCGGTGTAAGCTCAAGATGCCCGACGTCAGCCTTGCAGCCTTCAGCGGGTAGACTCCGTCTTATCCACCCGGTTGAGTTTTCTGCCTCAGCTGACCCTGAGACTCCTCTACATCTCTCCGATGAGCCCCCCAGCCTAAGTAGCGGGGAGTGAAAGCCTGCAGGCTGAGTGTCGCCACCTTATCCTGGAATCGATGTTCGCAACGCTTCGCAGCTGCAACTTCCACTGTCAAGCTGATCTTCGACCCACTGGCTTGTAGGGTTGGCTGGCCGAGCAAATGCTACCTGATTCTTGAACTTCTACTCCTCCTACATCCTTGTAGGCCCAAAGTAAGAGCCAGCGCCTCAAGGAAGACCAAGGCCAGCGAATTCATTTTGAGAGCTGCTCCCTGGGGAAGGGGAACCCTAGACCCTATTGACAAAGCCAGCACTGAGGCAGTGCCAGAGAGCTTCCAGAATTGTTGCTTGCTGTTTCTCGAAGTATGTTTCCTGCCTCTGTTCATAATGCTGGTACAAAAAGTTGCATTATGCATAATTGCATGCGCATCATTGCAGTTGTAGATCTTGCATAAACGGCTCGTTGTTGTGATTGGGACCTCTAGTTGCAATTTTGTGTTTTGCAGGGATGTGTGGGCAGCGGCGGGCAGTGCTCTACTGCATTCGACACAGGTACAGTCCTGCTTTGAGGTGTAGTTTTTGTCGCCGACAGCCACACTCGTGGCAGCGTCGATACCAGCCAAACCCAAACCGTGAAAGCGCGCACACAGCCACGACAACCACGACCACAACGACCATCACGACCACCACCACAGCAACGACGACCATGACAGACCCAGGACCACCGGGCCCACACTGGCACGATGACCACGACGACCAAGACGACCAAGACGACCAGGACCAGGAGCACCACCACGATGACCACGACAACCAGGGCAACTGCGACCACCAAGACACACCAGTACCAGGAGGACCACGACGACCACCAGGACCACCACCACCACAGGGGATGGACATCCGATGCCCTGAACTTCCAAAGCCCAGAGCCAGCACTGTTCCAAGGCTGACAAATGTGAACTTTGACAATGCCCGCTTCGAGGCCTACCTGAAGCAGTCTGCTGCTCTTGCTGCTTGGTTGTGCTTGGGAGATTTTTTGCGACTTTTGGCTTCAGGGCTCAAGGTTTCGGGGGGTGAGGCTTTCTAGGCTTAGGATTCGGTTCGGGCTGCGTGCAGTTCTTGACTGTGCGAGTCTCTAATCGCAGTTCGGCGGAGCATATCTTCGATACGGCTGACAGTAGGACTTTGCACCCTGAACCCCAGACGCACACAACTCAGCCCCGAAAGCCCTAAACCCTAAACCAGCCAGCTGCTGCAAGGTTCGCACCCTCGGATTTCATAGGCTCTGGAGGATCCAAAGATCACTCAGCATGAAATCGGGGTTTCTGACCCTTTGAATCAGGATGCGATTGTGTCGGGTTTGCCTTGGGGTCCCCTGTTCTCTGAAGCTCCCAACTCAGGCAGAGAAGATGGAGAAGAAACTCGAGAACCACAGTGGGCCTTACCGCAAGGCCCAGCCGGCATAACTTGGGATTCCGAACTCTGCAGATGTCAGACTCCGTGACATGCACGGCAGTGAAGTTCAGTGCGGGGTTGAAGGGGCCACCTCGAGTCTCAATGAGCCCCTGTGTGCCTTGTGGATTAAGGTCAAGGTGTGGGACGCTAAAGCCTGAACCTCCACACCTGCAACTCCTGAACTCGTAATCGTAAACCCCAAGCCCTTAAATGCCTTGTGCGGCACCCTTAGACCCTAAACTCGAAACTCGAAATCTTAGAACCGCAAACCCCGAAACCGTAAACCTCCGATGGCTCCACGGCAGAGGGCCCTTACTGCAAATCAGGCCCTAATGCCTAAACGGCCTAGGCCTAAGCCATCCTAAACCCCAAAACCCGTATGAGAGCCTTGCTGAACATACCTTGTGCTGTTCCATATCCATAGGCTCTATAGTTCCTTTTTGGCATTACCTTGTAGGATTCTAAACATGAACCACAAAAAGGAACTACTATGGAGCCTCTAGGAATACCTTTGTTAGCCTTAAACCCAAAGCCCTAAACCCCGTACAGCCTGAGCCTGTTTTCGTCGAAGTCGCCAGGAGACTGGGAAACCATTCCCGCCAGCGCCTGCGAGTTTGCCGAAAGTGCTGCCGACAGACAGCAAGGCCCCCGGGGCCCCAGGTACTGTCTTTAATTGGGTTCTGGGGTTTGGTGGTCTCGCTAGGGTCTCAGGGGGTTTGAAATTGTGGATCTTCGGGCTTCCGGGGTTTTGGGTGTTTTGCTGTGAGGGCTTTAAACTTTAGGCTTCCGTTTATTATAACCAACAGTGTGTATCTAGTGCGAGATCTGCGCGAGAATACACGCGCATGTACCACCAGGTATGTATGGGCATCAGGGGGACGGTCCGGAGGAAACAGTAGCAAAGCCTTTGGGTTTATGGCTTCGGGCTCAAGGTTTAGATTTTTCTTCGAGATCAGGGGAGTTTAGCTGTACAGGGTCTCAGAGCCTTCTCGCTTCGTCCCCCGGTCCTGAAGTTGACGTCCAGAGCCCGCAAGGAAAACATCTCGAAGTGCAAGCTCATGTCGAAATCCGAAAGCACAGCTGAAAGAATGGCAGCCATCTATCTAAAAGAGGTGAAGGGTACATTTCGCAACGATGAGTTTGACACACGTTCCTTCATGAACTCAATGAGAAATAGAATCCCGTTGCAACAAACTCCTAGCCCAGCTCTTACTGCTAAAGCTCCTACACTGAACCCTTCTAGTAACCCTTCTTTAAAGAATCAAGGTATTTTCCGCCTTTGTACAAAAAGGCTCCGCAAAAAGGAACAAAACGCAGAGCAATCTACTAGAGCACCCTCGAAATCCTTATTCTTGTTCTTACGGCCCCCCTCTCTTGTTGATCCCTCGAGGGAACCCCTTAGAAGATCCTGTAAAGGATTCCATGGAGGCTCCCTTATAGAAACCCTTATGGGAACCTCGAAAGGATCCCTTCTCGAAACCCCAATAGGAATCCTTAAAGGATCCCTCATAGAAGCCTTAAACCCTAAACCTTTAGCCCTAAGCCCCACCTAGAGGCTCATACCGTACCCCTCTTTTAGGATACCTAGTTTTGTGGTTAGGATCTGTTTTATAGACAATTGGGTACCTTACTTAAAGGGGTAGGGTGTGAGCCTCTAGGTAAACCCTAAACCCAGATCCCTTATAGAAGCCTCAAACCCTCAACCTTTAACCCTAAACCCTAAACCCTCAACCCTAAACCCTAAACCCTAACCCCTAAGCCCTAAGCCCTAAACCCTAAACCCTAACCCCTAAGCCCTAAGCCCTAAACCCTAAACCCTAAACCCAGATCCCTTAAGGGAACCAACCCGGAAGGCGCTTCTCGTCGCAGCCGGGCCTGCGGGGCTCCTGAGCCGTTCGGAGGTAGTGGCCAACGAGGATCTGCAGAGGGGCCCGAAGAATTTAGGGTTTAGGGGGAATTTCGGTGTTTAGGGTTACGGGATGTAGGGTTTAGGGTTTCGGGGTTTTGAGTTAGGCGGCTTAGGATTAGAATAGGGGTTTAGGTGAATGTGTAAGTGTATGTGTCAGGGTGTGCATGCGCATGTGCATGTATGCGTATGCCGCGCTATGTTTTGTTAAGCTATGCTGTGGTTTATTGTATTGTGTATTGTTTTGTATTGTGGTGCAATGTAATCTACTGCAACGGGTATGTCTTATGCATAGTGCCTGTACTGTGACTTATGCATGTAAGCTAGGTGTATGTATTATATGTGCGTACTGAGTGAAATGTTTGTGCACAACCACATATATATATATATATATGTGCGTAGCCGTGGATGTAGATGTAGATAGTATATATATATATATTAAGGACCTATACATATATAATATGTTTGCATGCATGTTTGTCTGTCTGTCTGTCTGCCTGCCTGCCTGCCTGCCTGTCAGTATGTATCTGTATGTCTGTGTGTCTGTATGCAGGCATGTATGCATGTATGCATGTATAGGTAGGTTTGCGGGCAGGCATGCAGGTGCGAACATATCCATGGTTTGCCGGTTTGCTTGTATGCTTGCAGGTATATATATATAGCATACCTCAGGCTGACACATGTCGATGCATGCGTAGGCACCTGCGCCCAGACATCCACTTGCCAGTATTGGGAAAGCTTTCCAGAGACTTTTACGGCCTAGTGCAAGCGTAGTTGGCACTGCTCCACCTGCCTTTCTTGCTTCTACCGCATGGTCCACATGACACCAAGCTTGTTACATAGGTATCTAAGCTTTCATGGGGTTGCTTTCTGAGGAGGCTGCAGGGGATGTGCTCCGGCTTGGGAGGGTAAATTTCGGCGGAGGCGCAAGTGGAAATCGGCTTCAGCACGAAGCAAGGGATATAAAAAGCTTAGTAACACTTCTGAAGCCGACGTTCGCTCCATGGAGGATATCTTTGGCGTCCTGGAGATGTGCGTCTATGGCCTGAAAGGCGGGAGTCTATACCGTAGCGCCAGTGCTAGCGAATCCTGCCGAGCCCCCCCTGCAGGACGCAGATGCGTGCTCTGTTTGTTTCTATCCTGAGCCGCACGGACGTGCTTATCAATATAAGCAGACGCCAGAATCGCTGCATGCAGAGCAGTTAAATCTTAATAGTCGCAATAGTGGTAACCATAATACAATGGCAGCGGTCACCATCAGACTTGGACTAAACGCTTACTAAAAGCCATAATGATCATGATCATCGTACTGCGAATTACAACACTCATCGTGATAGTCTGGCACTGGTAATCGAAACAACAATAACATTAGTACATGTATATACTGTATACGTATAGGGATGCTGAGCCTAGAGACTACAGCAATTTGGAAGATCCAATATCGGAGCGCTGGTTTAGTTTATCCTCAGGGTTTCGCATATACTTAGCTGTAATTTAATGGCGGCAAGTCTAGTATATGACAAAACGAAAGCAGTGTATTATCAGAGAATAAGAGCAGATAAGATCATACTGGATCATACAAGATATCAGGTTAGCATGAATGGACTCAGCTTGCTTCGGGTTCGAGACATCAGGGGCTTTCAGGCCTTGGGGGTTTAGGTCCTTCGATCGGCAGGGCTTTGCGATTCAGCCTGTCTTGTAGGGTTCAGGGTATTAGGGTTTAGGATGGCATTAGGGTTTAGGATGGTTTAGGGTTTAGGATGGTTTAGGGTTTAGGGTTTAGGATCCTAAGGCCACAGGTTGAGACTGAAAGACCAGAGTCATCGCAGGAAGCCCTGCAATTGCACCTATTGTGGGAGTTACATACTAGGGGGTGCCCATGTCAACCCTGAATCACAGGTCCTTATCGTAAGGCCCCCAACTGCGCAATAATCACCAGCAGTATGCTTTAGAGTTCCTGATTCTATCGTATACCCCAAGACTATTTTCTATGTTATTAAGGCCTCCTGCAAGTAAGGGTTTAGGGTTTAGGAGCCCTAAACCCTAAACCCGAAACCCTAACAGGTGTGATGGCCTACTTCTACCATGCTGAGCACCTTCAGGCCAGGTCTGCGTTTCGGGTTTAGGGCAAAAGCTTAGGGTTTAGGGTTTAGGGTTAAAGTTGAAGCATCCGCAACCTGACAACGGCGGGGAGATCTTATTTCGCACGTGAGGACCCGGGCAAGGCAGGCTAAGTATTTAAAAACTACGTGCCGCATGTCTGTTTCCGGAGCCGGGTGGCGACCATCAGAGAGAGATTCTGTGACTTGGGGGAACCGTTGAGATGCTCCAGTTTTCTGATTTAACATGACGGGTTTGCGGTCTCCTAAAGGGGCCTTAATGATTAGACGAGGGTATATATTATACTATAATCATCATAAGTTTAGGCCCCTAAGGCCCTATATCATGGTTTTTGGTTTGAAACTAGGGTTTTTTCGGTTTCGACCCGCCAACGATGTCTGTAACGCCAGGTGAACGATCAGCATCCGGCGGCACAGGAGGTCCGTATTTGCCAAACCTGTGACTCCAAACCCTACAAAATAGTAGGTTATAACCCCTTAATTAGAGGGTAGAACCCTTAAAGCGGTAGGTTTTTGGATCCCCAGGAACAGCCTCACTCAAACGGGGGGGGGTTCCCTGCATTGTTCAATTCGGGTGCGGAGGGCTTGCTCTGAAACTCCAGAAGCCTCTTACATTATATGGGTGGTTGTCAAAATTAAGGTCCCTTTTTGGGTACCCGAAATAATAGGTGCCGTATTATAATAGGGACCCAAAAAGGGACCATAATTTTGACAACCACCCATATCAATGTTCATGGCATCTTGCTGCTATGGAGTTCTTGACGGTCATGCTGCAAGACATTCGTAGCGGTTGAGCATTTCTCCAGGGTTCGCAGTGCCTCACACGATAAGATGAACCTAATCCGCACGTGCTGTGGCCGATGCCTTGCTACCCACAAATTCAAATCCCTCCCAGCTCTCGGCGGTAGGAGATCTTCCGATTTGGAGCTTCTGAATGGGTTTAGGTGTCAGGTTTTCACTTGTTCGCTGGAAACCCTATAAACCCCAAACCCTAAACCCTAAACGCCAAACTCGAAACCTTGGGAGATTCCTTGCAGTCGTGCCCTGCCCTGCCCTGCCCTGCCCTGCTCTGGCAAACCCTAAACCCTAAACCCTTATCTCTGTTCATGTCTCACGCAGGACAAAGTTGCGGCCTATGGAGAGGGGGAGCGGACGGAGGTTTACCAGGCACCCGGGCTTCCGGGCTTTGGGTCCCATTGTCTTACCTTTGGTTAGTAGGGAATGGAGGAATAGGGTACAATTATAACTACTGTTACTACCATTCTTCCATTCCCTACTAACCAAAGGTAGGTTGTTTACGGTGCAGATTCAAGGTTTAGGGTTTTGGGTTTACGGTTCAGGGTTTAGGGTTTAGGGTTCCCGGCGCCTAGATTTTCACCGTAGGCTCTAGAATCTGTAGGATTATCCTGTCTTGTTTATGTCCTTTTTGTGATAGTAGAGTGTTTTGAGGCTTTAGTCGACTTTTTCAATGTTCGGAATGGGTATCACCCAAGCCTCACACCTTCATACCCTGAATGCCGGCTCGTACTAGGAACAGTAGAATGTAGAAATTATACAACTGTAGCTAAAACAGGGGCTTGAATAACTACAAACAGTATTCCTGATGGTTCCATATTAAGTATTTCTTTCGTCTGAGACACCTTAAAGCCCTCCTGTAAATAGTACGGCCTCTATATGCAACAAGCAGGTTCATACTTGTCTGAGGCAGCTGTTGAACCTTAAGCTCCAACATCCGTAAGGTGTCAACCTGTCTTGAGTCAGCTTCCAGAGTCGTTTTAAGCATCAGGCCGTGAACCCACGAACCTCATGTTGTGACTGTGATGGTGTTCGTCATCCCCTCTGCTGTCCTTAGTTAGCCCGATAAACCCCATAAACTCTACTTTGCTAAAACCCCCCTGTAAACCATGAAGTATAAACCCTCTTCTTCACCTACTATAGGGGCCTGAATAGTTTGAATAGAGTTGGGGAGTATATTATACTATAAGTATCGTTATAATATGAAAACCCCCATAACCCTATTTTAGTTATTAAGGCCCTATAGTAGAGCCGCCTCAGGAGCTCTACCGCGTCGGTGCCTTCCTTTGCAGTGCTGGCAACTCCAAAGTCTGGTCCTTGGGTGTGTGGGTTTAGGGTTGAGGGATTAAGGGCCTGCTATCGAGCCTTCCTCTAGAAGGGCTCTATAAAGGCTTCCGGCTGCGATAAGGCTTCTAGACGGGTTCTATAAGGGTTCCGGGCTACTAAGAGGGCTTCAGCGTTGTTCAAGGTACCAGTTCGGGGAGATATTGCAGGACTTTAGGCCATTGAAACTGCAACAATCATTGTCACAGTCCTTGCGTGCCATCAAAGATACCATGAAAGCACTAAACTAGATCCTAAACCCTAACTAACCCTAAACCCTAAACCCTAAACCCTGGCTTAAGAAGCTCAGAGTACTGGTCCGACTCGAAGCCGCATGGTGTTAGCAATTACGAGCTCAGCATCCGTTGGAGGTGAAGAAGGGGTCAGGGCCTTAGGGTTGTAGGGTTTATGGTCTCAGGGTGCAGGGCCTTAGGCCTGTGGGGTTTACGGTGTCAGGGTTCAGGGCTTTAGGGTTGTAGGATTTAGTATCTTATGGTTCGCGGTTTGGGGTTTCGGCCTCAAGTACCCCGAACCGCCGAACCCAAACATGCCCGGGCCCAGATTTCCGACGCTTCTTGCAATTGTGTGACGTCTTGAGCAGTTCGCATAACTGAAGCATTTGGACGAGAAGCCAACGGCCTTTCGTAGCCTGGAGCCCGGAGCTCTACAACTGAATGTCTCTCACCAAAGTTCACAAACGCCGCACGAAGCAAAGCAATCCCTGTTAAATCCGATATAAGAGCCCTCAGGACGCTGTAAGAACCCTAAGCACACTGATAGCTTCGCCGCAAAAGAACCCTACAAAGAGTCAAGAAGAGAGGCGCAAAATCAACTCGCCCCATTTGTGTCCCAGGCCACCGAGGAGACGCTCAACGCTGGACTTGGTGAGGCATCGGATATCGGGGCTATTTGGGAATGATGCAGGTAGCCGGTAACCTAGAAGGGTCTGACAAGTTTGATTAGCAACCGTATCACCGTAAGTCCTACATGCAACTTTAGGAGTTGTCAACGGAGGCCGATGCTGAAGCCTGATCCGGATTCGGATTCAGTCCTTAAGTCGCATGTGTAAGCCTTTGCTGCATCCCTCGGAAGCCAGAACCCGCAGCAACACTCGAGTGTGGGTTCGAGTTGCGCAGGCACTCGCACTCGGCGCATTGAGCCTCAGCTGCACGAGCGTCTTCAAAGCTTTTGTGACATGAGATGAGTTTGGCAAACCAGCAACCACTCCAAGCATGCTGTACAGCTTTTGATAGTTGCATTGGCCGTCCACAAAAAGCAAGGAGCCTGGTCATGCAGCGCGGCAATACATAGTCTTCGTGACAACAGCAAGGATGAATGAATTTGCACCATATTAGCAAAACAACACCTGCATCATCATCATCATCAGCAGCACCATCATCAGCATCATGACCACCATGACTATCATGATATTCATGATCGTCACCATCATGAACATCATCATTTACATCACAATCAATAACAACAGCAGCAACATCAACACCATATGGGCATCATTGTCTTCCTTTCCTGTGCGTCATCATCCTCATGATCAGCAGCCCACCTCCATCGAAGAAGCAGAGTTGGTGATGGACTTCGTTGGGGAGCTCGCTTCGGTTTCGAGTTGCTCCTGAAATAGAGGTTTCTTCCGTCCTGCAGCGTGCATGAAAGTTCCTAGATCAGTATTTCTCATATTGCGGTTTAGGGTTTAGGGTTTAGGGCAGAGCAGTGCACTTCGGCTTGGGACTCTGGTTTTTGCTGATTTCGAGCTGGCAGGACTGTTCAGGGACGAGGGTTTGCCTTAGTCAAGCACAACGTTCTACCAGCATGTTCACACATTATTCCGAGATGTGGTAGACACAAGAAGCCCTACAGGCGAGAAGCCCTATAAAGCTTCTCTAAGGTTTCATAGGTCCTGGGACGGACACCCCCCCCCCCTCCTGTAGGAATCTGAAAGTCATGAAGCTCCTGGATGCCGGGCACAATGCGGTCCTCGGAACTCCCGAGCCAACTCTGGTGAAACAGGACGACGAAGGGATCTAACATGAGTTCAATCCGAACACGGGTTTTCTCCAAATACCACTGTGCCGTTGCATATTGTCCCAAACCGTGTGGTGTTGCATTCGGGGTTCCAGCGGTCAAAGTATAATACAGAGAGAGAGAGTTGGCAATTGTTCGCCCGGAGGTGCACCCGAGAATTATGCTGTGGCCGTGCATATTCTGGGCTTTAATCACACATTCCCAGTGCGGCCGCGTGAAACCCAGCAGACAAGCAGGGAAGCTTGTTATTCATGACGACTAAGTTCCATCATCCTTGTTGTCTTCCTTTGTTCGGCTTGAGGGACCTGCAACGAGAGCTCCCAGCTCCTTTTTCTTCTAAAGGTAGGTCGCTGAAATGAGATCCTTCTTCCCGGGGTTGCTAGAAATTACGGGCTCTTGGGTTTCTGGAAAACCAAGATGATAGATTGAGCGCCGCTAAAGCTGAGGCATTGCGCCTTCCCCATCCCTCACGCCTAATACCCTACACCCTAATTCTTAGGCCTTCCAAGCCCAAACCTAGACGCCCGAGTGGATCAATAGTAGATCACCAAATCTGGGACCCCATGCACTACTAAAGGGTACTGTATAGGAACCCCTCAAGGGACCTACTTGTTGGATCCCCCCGGGAAGTTTGGGAAGCTTGCGACGAGGAGCCCCCGAAAGGCCCAGCTATCCTCGTCTCCGGCCATGACCTGTCGATCCTGGGGTGACTAGGCTGAACCACTTGTATCCCTCACAGTCTCAGTTATTAAGTTATCTATCTGTCAATCTATCCATCATCTATCTATCTTTCCATCTATCTATCTGACATAATAAATAAATATATATATATATACACACATCATACATACATACATACATACATACATACATACATCCATACATCCATAATCCATGCATACATACATACATACATACACACATACACACACACACAACAGTATGTGTAAACAAATAACTAGGTGTGTACATACATGTTCATACAGATTCATCATGTATAAAAGTACATATGTATATATATATATATACAGATATATTTAAAAACCCACCCCCCGACCATGCACTGATGATCAAAGCTCCTATACTTCGAAATAAGCCAAAGTCAGAGTGGTCGCCGTCAGGGGGGTTCAAGCAAGACAAGGTACTAGATAGAACAGCATCGGTAATAGTACTAAAACTCTAAACTTCAGCCCTATAAGCCTTAAACCTTTTCGGGGAAGCGACATGCGCAGCGGACAACGTAACCGAGGTTCACAGCAGAGAGCACTCTGGACATTTTTCCAAGCCCAAGCCCTGAAGCAAAGCACGCTGAAATAGGTGCCGTAGCAATCAGAGGAGGGATTTGGAATATGCGATACTGCACTTATGCATAAGGACTGACTATAGTATGACTATAGAAGATTGCAATCGTTCAGACTCCACAATCAAATCTGCCTGAAGCGCCATTCTCAGGAAGCTGCTGGTGCAGTGCAAAGGCCGTGGCGTCAACGTCTACACCCACGGAGAGAGCCATGGCCCCCTTCGGTTTAGGGTTTAGGCTGTACATAGGGCTTTGGGTTTAGTCGGGCCTTTTTTTTTGGGGGGGGGGGCGTGGCTGAATGCAGGTCGTGTTATGTTAATTAGTATTTTGGGATTCCTTATTCTAGTTAGAGTATAACTTCCCTTAAAGCTTACCTTTGGTTAGTAGGGAACGGAGGAACGGGGTACAAATATAGCTACTATTACTACCATTCTTCCATTCCCTGCTAACCAAAGGTAGGAAAAACCCTATTCCAATTACTAGGTTACTAGGGTGTCTCAGTGCCAGGCGCTCCGGTGATTCAGACTGGACTTCGAGGTTTTAGAGTGTGGGGGTGGGGATGACCAGGAAGGACTTGGGGTTTAAACTTTAAGGGTTGGGAGAAAGGGTTTCAGGGTTTCAGGGTTTAAGGGTTTTTTGGAGGGGGGGGGGGGTAGTCGGTAGTTAGGGTTTTCTGGTTTGAGGTGATTGGCAGGGGCTTTTAGCTCTGGGTTTAGATCCATAGGAAGAGGGGTGCAGAACAAGGCTAGTCTTACGACTCCTACTCCTATTCCTATTCGTATCCCTATCCCTATTCCATTTCCGATTGCTAGTACGACTACTCGTGCTATTACTATCTGGAAAGGGCAGCCTTTTCCGGTTTTCGTCTGGTTCCTTCCCGCTTGTAAACGAACACTGAGATCCCAAACCTCGCTAGACGCCGTGGATAAAATCGGACCCCTTGAAAAAGTCATACACCCCAAGCGATTCCAGAACCTAAAACCCTAAGAACCTTGCTATTGTGGGGTTCCTTCTTATAATTATAGTAGAATATACCCCAAAACCCTGGTTCTGATTATTACAGCCCCCTTACTCATCCCCCTTTTTTGCCTGCTTTGATTTTGGCCTACTAAGGATGCTGCCAGCGCATTCTTACCCTGGCCTGAAGAATCTCGGCCTCTGCTGATTATTAGGGCGTGAATGCAGAAGAGCGCTTAGGTTGTATGATTCGTGTGGTCAGGGTCTGGGGTTAACCGACATTCATTATGGCGACCACAACGATTCCCACTGTGTTCATTGTGAGTCTAGCTATTTTGGTGCTGTGAAGAGCGATGACGTAACGCAAGGTCAACATACAAGAGAGAGCGAGTGGCCAGCCATATTGATCCTTTAAGGTCTGTCGCTTGCAATGATTATTGATCGTTACTTTTCGGCTTGGTCTGGTAGTTTCTTGTCCACAGACCGTCAGGTACGAACCGGCTCCCGTATGACTGTCGCGCAAATATCGCATTGATGTAGACAGGAATTGCTGAACAGCAGGGGCTTTTTTCAAGGGCTGCTACCAATAGGAGTTAAACCTTGAACTCCGAATCCAGTAAAGGTGTAGGATCAAAATTCAAGTGTGGCGTGGGTGGGAGGTCGTATTGTCGTTGGCTCGGCTTTGGTCATGCAGTCGTTTTGATTACATTGCACAGTGCCATCAGCAGTCGTCATCGTCGGCATAGCTGCAGCAGTCGTGGTAGTCATCGTCGCCGTGTCGTACTAGTCGTAGTAGGCGTTGTTGTCATAGGTCGCCATCCTCGCTGTCGTCCTCTTCGTCGTCGCTGCCGTCGTAGTAGAGCTGCAGCAGCAGTAGTAGCGTTTGTAAACGTTCTAATGGCATTTTCAGTTGTCGTAGTAGCCAGCTCTAACGACAGCAGCAGTAGCCGGAGGGAAACAACCATGGAGGCTCCGACATTGGCGTCGTAGTATATCCCTAAGGGTCCAAGTACTCAATATTATAGGACTTTTGGGCCTTTCTAGATACCAAAAAACCATAGGTAAGGATTAAAAGGACCCTAGGGTAGCATAGCCCAGGAAGTACGAGGAGCTTCGAGGTCATTTCGGCACTCACTGGGGAAATCAACAGAAGGACTGGTCTTGGTGTGCAACAATTGAAATTGGGTCTTCTGTTGATTGAAGTTGTAGATGATAGATACCGGACATTTCTTTCCACACCAGATGAACAGAAGCCGTCGCCACTCTTTCTCTTACCCTAAATAAAATAAAGCACAAAATTAGTTCTTGATTCTTGGAAAAAACACGACGAATTTAGACAGGAGAAACAGGCCCCCGATGATGCATATGATGCTGGTCCGTTCTCGCGATTTTCACCACCAGCTCTCCATGCGGAATCCGAAGAGAACTATACGGCTTACCTGGCTTTTGTGCGCATGTCAGAGGCCGATCCTATTGACTGGTGGAGGAAATTCTCGCACCGCTCATGTACCCAAATAAGCGCCAGTACCTCGCGCCAGCTTTGATATTGATGGTTTGCATTGTCGGCGGAAACACTCTGGGTTCGAAAGGTGCATTCTCTCTTTATGGCATCGCTGCCGGCGATGCGCAGGAAGAATTCCCCTTGACCAAAACGCGCGAAGCAAGCCGGGGCTTTCGGTGCGAACATCACATCAGAACGAGGAGTCATACCATTCCGCATTCCAGAGGTCGGTGAGTGCTTCCATATGCACCTTTGCGAAATTAGGGGTACCTAGTTTTGGAGTCCTTATAATAAGGATCCTGCTGTTTAGATTACTTTACTAGGGTCCCCTATTTTCGGCAACTCCCATATTGATTTGACAATGCTCTCATAAGCATCCTGCCGTCAACAGGATTCGGGAGAGCCCGGCTGATTGCTTTGTCTGGAGTTGGCACGTGCGCGGGCTACTATAGGTGCCTAAATAAACCCCAATACTGTTTTGGGGGCTCCTTCTTATAGTTATAGTATAATGGGCCCCCAAACCCTATTCTAATTATTAAGGCCCCTATATTACTTCCTAAGAACAATATCGAAGTTGCAGGCTTAGGCTTTAACCGGCTGCAACTTTGCAAAGGCCAGAAAACTGTCAAACTGGCGAGTGTGATCTTCCTGCGACGCTAGTCTACCGTCGGTCGCAAGATGCACGATTATGTGCTCGGCCGGCTGGGCTGGAATCCGAAGCGCTAGCTGATTTACTCAGCGTGGGCGTGCATAGTAGAGTATAAACTGTATAGTATAGTATACCATACTAGAATTTTATCTGACAGTATGGTATTACAGTGAACTAGTGAACCACAGAAAGTTGGAGCATAGTCTTAGGAGGATTCATGCTGGGATTCCCTATACTCTACTTTAAGGGCATGAGGCTAATGATGTTCCAACTTTCTAGCTTCTACTGTATGGTATGGTAGATGATATTTTCATGATTTTACAGTATGTTGTGTGAACATCAAGTGCTCACGGGCATGTTTCCAACTATGCACCTGTTGGATGATCGACGGTCTTGGCCTTTCGTTTACTGCACAGCTCCTATTTTTCGTCGAGGCCACTTGTGAATCATCCTACCCTAAACCCGAAACCCCACCCCCATGCGCCTTGGAGCCCTGAAGGAGTTTCGCCACTTCCCTGGCTCTATCCTGATGACCTCGAACTGCCTGATGCCCCCCATGGGCACCTTCGCAGAAAGGGAGAAGTGGAGAAGCGGGCCAAAGGCCAACAACCCCAACTAGACTTTTGGGGGTTTTGGGGTGTGCGCTGGATTTACAGGTAAGGGTTTAAGATTCAATGAGTCCAACTGTTCACGGACAGAGGGAGGCACGTGCATCCATTAGTACAGGGGTCTTAATAGTTAGAATAGGGTTTGGGGGATTTTGGGGGGTATATTATACCATAGTTATAATTATAAGGAACCCCCAAAAGCCTATTCTAATTATAAAGGCCCCTACATTACTTTGCGTGGCCCATTGCCAGGCGAGGGTGCATGGTCTCCTTCTGTCAGTTACGTTGACATGAACTTGGATGACTTTTCAACTGTGTCCATCTATCCTTGTACCAATCGATCGTCAATCTACTCTCCGTTTTTTATCAATCAATCTATCTGTCTGTCTATCTCGCTGTGGCCAGAGCCTAACAGCGCGAAAACAGAGTAGAGTTATCACGAGGGCCCAAATTTTCAAGAACCAGCCCTGGCAAACCCTGAAACCTAAATCTCCAGATTCCACAGACCTAAGCCCTAAAGAACCTAAGCTTCAGGTAAGTACAGGGATCGCATTTGGACCACGGGACCCGTTGGCTTCGATGCTGTGCCAAATGTGGTCAGTGAAGACTTTACGGCAACTCTGGCGAGTTCGCTTGGGGTCGTTTGGGCTTAGCCTCCTAATACCTACCTTGTTCGGATTCCTGATTGTGATTTCATTGTATTATAAATCCTTGAAGAGGTAGGCCTTCGGTGGCTTTGGAAAAATTCAGGTATAAGGTTTAGGGCGTTTGGGGTTCTGCTGGGTTTCGTGCCGTTTGTTCTTCGGGATGCGGCCAAAGTCGCTTGGGGGGTTGAATTTTGCTTTTGCTTTCTGGAAATCTGTTTGTGACTCGGCTAGTGTAGGAGTCTGCATAGTTAGAACAACGGCCGCTTGTTGTCCCTGGTAGTAGTTTTTGCTATAATGTCTCCCGACACCATACTCTACTTATCCAGCCGCTACTACAGCCTCCGATCTCGCCGTGTTTTTTGTTGATCGTTCCCGGCAGGACTGGCCTCCAGCCAATCATTCAAGTTGGCAGACGCGAGCATGCAAACTCTTCCAAAAACCGCTAAGGGGAAACACTCTTGGTTTTGGGAATGTCGTACATGTGTAAGATATGCACCATTCGTAGAAATTCGCCAGGCGATTATCGACCAAGCTCTGAAGCAATCCGTCGAGATCAAGGTGCCTCGGATCCTGCACACAGATTCTCCCGTTCAGTTTCGGGGCTTAGTTAGATTGCACACTGCACTTCCCTAGATATGAAGATCAAAACTGAGTCAACAGTCGGCCTCCGTACCCTAAACCCTACACCCTGAACCCTTTGTGTCGCCCTTTCCGGGACGGTCCGTCGAAAGGAGCTGCGGGGACTTGTTGCTCTAACTTGATTGCCCCAGCTGTCCTTTTCAGGCTTTCCAACCCCCAGAACCAAAATCCAAAACCCTAAACCCCAAGACCTAAACCCAAGCCCAAAGTCAAGAGCTTCTACAAGATCGACTCTGTCAGCTCGGGCGGTTTTATCGACTTGTTTGGGTGTTGGTTTTTTGCTGCAGTTTAGTGGATTTGGGGGGGTGTATTGTTGCTGTATAGACCATCAGCGTATACATTTACTAGTCTGCCGATTGCCTGAGTTAGTTGATGTCAGACCTTCCAGCTTTGGGGGTCTATGTATCGAACCGAGTAGTTTCTTTTCATGGCTTTTAACCCACTGAAGCGTTTTCGTATGGCTTCTTGTGTGTGGGAGAAGACTTGTCATTCACTTTTTCGCAGAAAAGAGCGGCTAGGTTGGGGTTAGCCCCCAGCTCCAACCCTCTTGTGTGTTGGAGACAAAAGTTCACATGTTATTCCCTTTTTTCCGCCTGAAGCGTTTTCGTGTGGCTTTCAGCTTCTTGTGTGTTGGAGAAGCTTTTTGTTCATTTCTTCGTGGCTGAAGAGAGTCAGGTTTGCAGTTACACAAAGCGGAGAGTTGTGGGGGGCGCAGCCCCCCGTTTGCATAAATTCGACCCACGGAGCAGTGGAATCGGTTGGAGTTCCCCTAAACCCTAGAGCCTAAATAACCCATATACCGTAGTACCTAAACCCCTAACACCCTAATACCTCTGAGACCCTAAGCCCCGGAAGCCCCATAAGCCAGAGACCCATGAGGTCCCCCGTTCGGGCGAGTTGCCCAACCGCGAGCTTCAGGTTCGCTCGGATTTTCGAGCATTGGCCCATGGTGTAGAACTTTGGGCTGGGCATACGGTTTAAAGGTCATTCAGTCCCAATAGTCTGGGTTTTTTGTGGCCTTTAGGCGATTTGGGGTGTAGCTTTCGGACTTCTGCGGGAGGAACCCTAAACCCTAAACCCTAAACCGCCAGGCTCACACCCAAACCGACTCTGAAGGCTGTGGGTCTCCCACGGTCTCGACGGATATTGGGTGAATATGAGTAGGGTGTGTCGAGGTTGACGGTCTGGCCAGGTACCTGAGGCGTTTTCGATTGCCGGTGTTGAGCTTATGGGCATGGGTTTGTAGAAGAACTGACATGAGATGTCCTGTGCAAAGAAAGGTGCTAGGAGAACAGAAGAGTGGTCGGACGGAAGCCTTCAGGCAAATATGATATGTTTCGGATATGAACATTATATTTGCAAACAATACACCCCCTCAAAACCCTCCTCTAGTGGTGAGGCCCCTATGCTACATCTCAGCATGGTGCCAATTGTACTTTCTGGGTTCTTGTCAAGCAGTTTAATGTAAGTTGCCATAATAGGGATCTATAGTGAATAATATGGTTTCCTTATTATGGTAACGTAAAATAATATGGTTTCCTTATTATGGTAACGTAAAATAAATCCCTCAACAAGAACCCAGCTTTGCTAAAGCATGCTGAGGCGTTCTTACTTGGAGGTTCATGGGTAGTTATAAGCGGAGTTATGAGTAGGGTAACTACAACTATATCCCATAACTCCTGTTATAACTACCCATGAACCTCCAAGTGGTCTTGGTCCAGCTAAGCCCTAGCGCTCACGTCATGAATGAGGGATGTGCAATGTCTGTGTCGTATTGAATACGGTTTTGGTGTATACTAAATAGTATTTTTGTGAGACCCTTAAGGAATAGCATTACTAAGTTCATTACTCCGGCTTCTAGATTGGGTTGTAGGCTTTTTTTTATCATGGCTTCCTCGGAACATGTTTCGGGGTTTCAATCCACTGTGGGGCCCAGAGTTCCTCCCCGGGACTTGGGGAACTACCGGTAGCAGGTGGCAATCTCTTGAGGCCTACTTAGGTATCAGAGGCGATCTGTGATTTGCGTGTTGCCAGCTTCGGGCCATACATAAACTACAATATACCACAACAAGCTATAGCAATAACATGCCATAGTTAACCGTAATACACAAAAGCATACTATGATATACTACAACATACCATAGTATTTCATGACGGGCCATAATATGCTACCCTACACGATTCACAGCCAGAGCCTTGGACAGTCCTCTCAGATTGGTTTTGGCCACGCTGCGGTTTTGGGAGTCTTGGCTGTGCAATGCATCACATATCATAACACCAAAATAGATACGATGCAATACAGGCATGGTACATTCTTGTGATTACACGAGTTTATATCTTGCTGCTGCAGTGAGAGTGTTGGTGCCGACGCTCTTGATGTCCAGGGCTTAGTATTAGTTCAGTAGAAGCTGAGTATATTAAGAAGTGTAACAGAATAGGCATTATTATAATAATGTTTGCAACAATAATGATGATACGGTTGATGATATATAGATCCTGCGTTACCTTAATGACCCTAGACTATGGGAATTATGGTATATTCCTGATTAATTATGGGTAATGCTGGATTTGCATCATCAATCGTACTTGTGATAATATGGACAGTGTCAATATCAGTATCAGTATCAATATATATATATATATATGCATATACATATTTTTTGTATTTCAACAGGCAGGAGGATCTTCGGTGCGTCAAGGCAGTTGGGTCCCGAGGTTTCTGCGAGGCGCAGGACATGCCAAAGCCGGGATTGTCAACGTTTTGAACGACCCAGCAGCTTTGGAGGCGAGCTTTCGGATTAGCTACCTTCCGCTGACATCCGAGCTTCAGTGCCAGCACCATACGGTTACCAGTGCCAATGCACACCACATGTACACCATGGCGACATGGCGAGGCTTTCCAGCAGTGAACACAGTACCATCAGCCCACAACCCCCGAACCCGAAAGCCAAGCTCTAACCCCCAAAACTGTTCTGTTGCTGAAGACCCATAATGTAGGGACTTGATTAAGAAACCCTGCCCCCATAACCACAGAATAGCAGGATCCATATAAAGAACCCTAATAAAGACCCGGGGTTTCTTAATCAGGTTCCTACATTAGTCTTCATCGCAACTCCGACTGCGGAGCTCAGGTGTGGCGGACAAGGTTGTTGAAGCCATCAAAGGCCGGCACAGATGTATCGCTCTTCTGGCTGTTAAAGCACCTTCGTGTGAGTTAGTACAGCTATTACTCTGAATATGATTATTCAGTTCATGGTTGTCTTAAGTCACTTTAGTTTTGTCAGTATTGTTGTTAGCAGTAGTTGCAGCAGTGGGACTAGCAGTAGTATGCGCCCGACTGGAAGCCAGACGCATGAAGGCAATCCGTCCTTGCTAGGGATTCCGGCGGGGTGGTGAAGGGTTAGGCTTGAGAGCTTGGAGTTTACAGGGTTGTAGGTTAGGGCTTCTGGGCGGGTCTGCGAGCTAGTCTGCCTTAACTAACTATACATATCTTGACACGACAACCACTAAACCCCAAACCCTGTAGTGGTGAAGGGCCTACCTAGTCCACCTCGAATCCCGAAGGAACGACTTGTGCCAAAGAGAATGTTCTTCATCTTCCCTCAAAAGGAATAGACTTCAACGTCCGCAATTGGGGAACTTGAAAAATCACAGAGTTCTGTCCATCAGCAGCCAAAAGAGAAGCCGAGCTACTGATCCTTCGCCATTGTTAATCTCCAAAATTTTGGACGCAGAAACGTAGTGTACCTGGCCAGCAATGCTCATGCGCCTGGAGACTCCCAGCCTTCCGGCAAACCCCAAATCCGACACCTGAACCCTACTCTAAATCCCGAAGACCTGAAGCACTGCGACGTTGGAGACGCGAACACGTAGAAAATGGAAGCGGGGTAGGCCTTCCCTTGCAAGGCTGGGGACTTGTTTGGGGTTTGGGGTTTCATGTTTCGGGTACAGTGTCCAAGGTTTGGGGCTTAGGCTGCAGGAGTTTGGGACTTTGTTTTATCCACATGATCTCAACCAGCTTAATAAAGGCTCCAGACGAAGTCTACGTACTACCAAAAATTTGAGGCCCGAGTGTAGTAGCCCATCATAGGGCAACTGGCCTTATAGGACTCGGTAGATGGCACGGGTACAAGTTACGCCTAGCGCCTCAATCAGCGCCTGTGCAAAATGCAGCGACTGGCAAACAGCTACAGTCTTGCTGTCGCAACTTTCAGAGGCCAGGGTTTCGCTTGACGCGATTATGTTCACTGCAGGCATCAGTTCATGTGGCAAAGGTGGTCAGTGGCAGATGGCACTGTCCCTGTTGTCGTTCATGCCGGTTGCCAGAGTTGCACCTAACGTATTCAGTTTCAACGCTTGCATCAGTGCATGCGAGAAAGGTGTTCAGTGGCAGATGGCACTGTCCCTGTTGTCGCAGATGCCTGTTGCCAGAGCTCGACCCAACACGGTCAGTTTCAACGCTTGCATCAGTGCATGCGAGAAAGGTGGTCAGTGGCAGATGGCACTGTCCCTGTTGTCGCAGATGCCTGTTGCCAGAGCTCCACCCAACACGATCAGTTTCAGTGCAGGCATCAGTGCATGCGAGAAAGGTAGTCAGTGGCAGATGGCACTGTTCCTGTTGTCGCAGATGCCGGTTGCCAGAGCTCCACCCAACGCGATCAGTTTCAGTGCGGGCATCAGTGCATGCGAGAAGGCTGGTCAGTGGCAAAAGGCACTGTCCCTGTTGTCGTTCATGCCGGTTGCCAGAGTTGTACCTGACGTAATCAGTTTCAACGCTTGCATCAGTGCNAAGGCACTGTCCCTGTTGTCGTTCATGCCGGTTGCCAGAGTTGTACCTGACGTAATCAGTTTCAACGCTTGCATCAGTGCATGCGAGAAAGGTGGTCAGTGGCAGATGGCACTGTCCCTTTTGTCGCAGATGCCGGTTGCCGGAGCTCCACCCAACGCGATCAGTTTGAACGCGGGCATCAGTGCATGCGAGAAGGCTGGTCAGTGGCAAAAGGCACTGTCCCTGTTGTCGTTCATGCCGGTTGCCAGAGTTGTACCTGACGTAATCAGTTTCAACGCTTGCATCAGTGCNAAGGCACTGTCCCTGTTGTCGTTCATGCCGGTTGCCAGAGTTGTACCTGACGTAATCAGTTTCAACGCTTGCATCAGTGCATGCGAGAAAGGTGGTCAGTGGCAGATGGCACTGTCCCTGTTGTCGCAGATGCCGTTTGCCAGAGCTCCGCCCAAAACGATCAGTTTCAACGCAGGCATCAGCGCATGCGAGAAAGGTGGTAATTGGCAAATGGCACTGTGGCTGTTGTCGCAGATGCCGGTTGCCAGAGCTCCACCCAACACGATCAGTTTCAGTGCAGGCATCAGTGCGTGCGAGAAGGCTGGTCAGTGGCAGAAGGCACTGTCCCTGTTGTCGTTCATGCCGGTTGCCAGAGTTGTACCTGACGTAGTCAGTTTCAACGCTTGCATCAGTGCATGCGAGAAAGGTGGTCAGTGGCAGATGGCACTGTCCCTTTTGTCGCAGATGCCGGTTGCCAGAGTTGCACCCAGTGTAATCAGTTTCAGTGCGGGCACCAGTGCATGTGGAAGAGCCCGCCAGTGGCAGAAGGGCTTGTCCCTGTTTTCGTCTATGGCATTTCGAACCTTGAGGCCAGAACGGGCGTGTTACGCGCAAGCATTGGATGCTGTTTTCACAGAGGTTGTCGGCTGCGAGCTGTTCCGAAAAGCTCTAGTAGACCGAGCCTGGCCAGGAATGTTGCTCAAAGACGAGACCCAACTTGACCTTCACTTTCATTCACCGGGATCGGCGATGCTTGCCGTGCTCTGGTGGTTGGCAGAGGTCGTACCGGAGAAGCTGGCCATTGGCCACAGCCCCTTGTCCTTTGAGATCATCACTGGCTGGGGGAAATCGCGCGACAGCTGGCAGACCGCGGATATCCAAATTTCCGTGCTCAGCCTGCTCGCAAACTGTGGCGTACCTAGCAAGATCCACCCTCGTGTCCAGGGAAGGGTTAAAGTAGATCTAACTGGAGTGAAGCCAGAGAGACTGCATGCATTCTTCCCAAGCAGTGTCCGAAAAGTGGCTGCCGGATGACTACAGCAAGGAGCGGATAGTTCAACCCTAAACAGGGGTTTTAGGGTTTTGCGCCCAAACACCGCCAACTCCGGAATTCGCACAGGTGGCCAGGTGATGTTGGTGGTGGTGGTGGTGGTGGTGGTGGTGGTTGTTTCGGCACGCCCCGGTGCACATCGTTGGCTCGCGTGCATGTTCTCTCCGGCTCGCTATCGTCGTCGTCGTCGGCATGATGCCCCAGTGCTGTGATGACGGCTCACCTGTCTTGAACCAGCCCGGTGTACTGCGGCGGTTGCTCACATATGCCTTAGCCCGACGCCTCGTTGATCAAGCCTCCCCCATCATTAGGCGATGGTGGTAAAATTTCTCAAGCCTGAACCCTGATGAGGCGACGATTGATCACAAGTTTAAAGTGCGGTTGGTCACCTCTGCGAAACCCACGCCCTCACTAGGCGACGTCGTTATTTGTTCATATCTCTGAAACTCGTCCTTGATATTCGCACCCTCAGTAGGCGATGGCAGTTGATCACATCTCTTTAAGCCTGCCCCCTGACTGTGCGATGGCGGTTGACCAGGCCGCTCCGTCACCAGGCGATGGCGGTTCACCCTAGCCCTCTCATTGGGCGATGGTGGTTCATCACATCTCTTAGGCCCTTCCTCTTATTCGGCGATGGCGAGTGATCGGTCCCGCCCTCTCAGTAAGCAGTGACAGTTGATGACAGGTCTGAAACTCGCCGCATCATTATCGTCGAGAAGCCGAAAAAGCCAAGAAGCCAAAAACGTACAACACAAGAGCAGCCAACGAGCAACAAGCAATCCAATCTATTCGCAACATCGAAATGCTACTGGATCTGGCAGGAAGCGCCTTCAGCAGCAGCAGTAGCGGCGGCAGCAGCAACAAGAGCAGGCGTAGTAGTTGTTCCCGTACCCTTTCTTAAGCACTTCAGTGGCTGATCCACACTTACCCAAAGCATTCTGTCGCATGAGGGGCTGAGGGTCTACAGCAATCATTTGGCCATAATTGCTTGGCGTAGCAGGGAGGAGGAAGGGCAGGACTGAAACAGAAGGAGAGAATGAATGATATCCCCTCGCAGTCCCGACGACTTGTAAACGTATATGTAGTATACCTCAAGCAACCTGGTGCTGATTACTGCCACCCCTAAACTACCCATTAGTAGCGCCCACCTTTTAAAAGGTGGACAGCTGAAGCACGTCTTTGTCATCGGAGGCGCGGCTGCTGAGGAATCTTCCGGCTTCGGCTCGTTGGTAACCGAAGCTTTGTGGGCTTCGTGGTGGAGGGTTTAGGGTTTTAGGGTTTTGGGGTTTAGGGTTTAGGGTCTTAGGGTTCAGGGGTCAGGGTTTAAGGGTTTGGGGTTTAAGGGTTTATGGTGGAGGGGGCATACTTTGAAACTTAACGTGGGTGCGCGGAATCACTGGGATCTGCCACAATGCTCACAGCGCATGTCCCTTGAGACCCCAATACCCCGTAATATTAAGGAATATATACTATCATAACATAAAGCCCCCTATAGTTTAAGGTATATTCCTTAATTAAGGGGTATTGGGATCTCCGGGTCTCGCAGGTTGTGATGGAACCGAAGGCACGCGGAGCTACTTTACAGATCTGGCGGCCGATACTCCCGTCGCCCGGCAGCCTCACAAGTGAGCATTTAGGGTTTAGGATAGGGAATAAAGGGAATAATTAGAGTAGTAATCAACAGTGACAGTGATAGGAATAGTCATTTGTAATGGGGAAGAGATGGACAACTGGACGACCCAACACATGTATGACCCAATTCACTTTCAGGCGCCATATCCGTAATCCTCGATTCGGGGGCCCTGCAATTTGCTGTTGGCCCAACACTGGGGGAAATTCGGGTGTCACTCGCTGGGATGCTCGGCAATGCTTCTTTACTGATAGTGGTATGTCAGGGTTCACGATCACGGGCGGACATGAAGTGTCTGCAGAGTGCGAAATGTCAGATGTCTTGGATCCCACGTTCATGGAGGACACAAGCTGTACTTAGCTGAGCAGCTGTTGGCTGTTGAACTTTAAAAAGCATTTTCAGGCTTGATCTTGGCAATTTTGAAGCCATGTCCCACGCGCCAGCGTAGATCGCGTTTGTCCCGCTAGTCTGCAGTTGCTCCTCTTGGTGACTTGGAGCCTCGTCCTAACCACCTAGTAGTAGAGTAGGTAACCTTTATAACCTTTTGGGGTAGTATAATCCCTGTATAATCCTTATATTATGAAACAGGTTAACCTTTGGTTCCCCATGATACCCGACAAGTGAGGGCCCACTTTTCTCTGATTTCTTCGGGCCTCTTTTTTAGACGGGCCCTAGGAAGCCCTAAGAGGCTCGAAGCTCCTCGCCCTCCCCGCAAGATCCTATTTCAGGTGCCCTGGCTCACCTCGGCCCTCACTTTGCAAGCTTGGGGGTTTAAGAATTAGAATAGGGTTTTGGGCCCCGTTTTAATACTGTAGTTATAATAACGAGCCCTCAGGAATAATATTGGTAATTATCTAGGCTTCTACATTACTGAAAGTGTCTTGCGTGGCTGTGCAAGGATGACTCCATCATCCTGACCCTGGGCTGTGGCAAGTTCCGACTGAACGGCAGGGACTATGGCACTATCAGGGGCATTCCCCGCGCCTCGTCAACATGAGCCTTCTAAGCGAAAATAGCAAGCATTGAATTGCGACATGCCTGCCGGAAGGATAGTAATCCAAGCGAGTTGTGTCCATAACCCAACTGAACCCGAATATATTGGGGGAAAAAATATTTTCCCCAATATGCTAAGACCGAACCCTAATTCCTAAGGCTTGCTTGACGTCGGTCAGTGCAACGACGCCTATGGCGCAGTTGTCATTGCAACAAAGCTGGCCGAAGCCCTCGGGTGCTGCTGGCTATGGTTTTGTTAGTTTTATCAGTTCTGTTTACGTCTTTTATGTAGGTCATGGCAGTACATGACAAGAATAAGCATCATCTTCAACGCAAGCATCTCCTCCGTAAGTATCAGCGAAGTAAGATCGTACCGCAACAGTAACAACATTGCTGTCTATGAGTATCCCGCAGAAGGAACAACACAGCTCACAAGCAGTGGTGACGGGGATAGGTGCCACCTGCAAACCCTAAACCCTTAGCCCTAAATCCTAAAAGTGCCTGCGTGCCAGGTGTGGTGTGCACGACTTGCCCCTGCACTTTGCAGTCTCCTGGTTCGAGCAGAAGGCTCCAACGGGCTTGGGGACAAAGATCCAATGACGAATACTACTCCTGTTGGTTCCTTTTCATGGTGGTTCCTTGCTAGTTGATGACGAGAAGTGTCGTATAAGCATCCACGTTATCGTTTGGGCTTCATTGGTTGAGCTGCCTCTAGCATCCCTTCGCTGAGCCATGACGAACATCGCTTGTTAGGTGTTGACACCGCAATTTCTTCGCATCTTGCTGCAGCACATAATTAGTGAAGTCCCTGACAGCAGGCATTCCACCCCAGTTTTGCCTCCAATCCGCGTGAGAGCGTCTTGTGTGTGTGTGTGTGTGTGTGCGTGCGCGGGTGTGTGTGTGTGCGTGCGTGCGTGCGTGCGTGCGTGCGTGCGTGCGTGCGTGCGGGTGTGTGTGTGTGTGTGNCGTGCGTGCGTGCGTGCGTGCGTGCGTGCGTGCGTGCGGGTGTGTGTGTGTGTGTGTGTCCACCTGCACCTCCGCTACGTCCGCTGCGAAGCGGCACGCACCTGAAATCAATCACCCAGATACGCTAGGTTCGAAGGGTCAGGTCTTGAGCCCTAATCAAAAGCCACAAAGCCCAAAACTCCAAAACCTTGAGGCCCTGAACCTAAACCCTAAACCCTAAACCTGAACCCCCGGAAGACCTTTGGACTGCAAACCCTATAGGCCCTAACCCCGAAATCCCCCAAACCTCAACCCTAAAAACCCTCAATTCTTTCAAAAGCCCTGAAGGGAATCCTTTAGGGCTAACCTTTAAGGGTTCCTTTCAGGGTTTAGGGCTTAGGGTTCTGGGTTTAGGGTTTAGGGTTGCCTTTCGGGGTGCCCTTTATTTAAACGAAACAGTGCCTTCAACGCCCCTCCTTCCAAGTTCGTTCTTCTTGGAGGCTGTCGCCGTCTTGTTGACGTTGCTTCACCTTGAGCTGCACCTGGGCTGCTTAAGAAAGTTTAGGGGGTTAGGGTTGAGTGTTTTACGGGATCTTATATGGTGTCATAAGGTTTTTGATCAATTTTACAGGGCTGCACTGGATTTTTCTTGGACTGTGTAGGGTGATTGTAGGTTGTTTTAGTACAGGGCATTTGTCTTACGAGGGGCTACACCTTGAGCAACACCTGGGCTTCAATCTGCTTGCCGCCTTCTGGCGGCTGCTTCATTAACGCTTGGGGATTTGTTAGTAGGCTATAGGGTCGATAAAGGTTTACGAGGGGGAGTACAGGGGCTTGTATGGGCTTCTCAAAACGGTCCGCCATTCTCAAACTACACCTACACCGTCCGTTGTACTGTCTATGTATTTTGAGTATACTCCTTGTGAAATCCTGGATGTTCACTGTGTTTGAAGCCGGAGGTTTAGGCGCAACAGGAGAATCTTTACAGGCTGAGGAGACCTGCCACTGAGCGCCTCCTTTTGCCGCCAAACTGTTGTCACGATTATTACTATGTAGTGGTTTTCATTATGGTTATTATTATGGTTGTTATTACACTGGCTATTATTGTTAAATTGTTATTGCTATTATTGCTATTGTTGCAGTTATTGCTTATAATATATCATTATTGATATAACTGTTATCATCATTAAAATTAATTTAGTCAATGTTTATGTTTTTGTATGGCTTCGGATCGCAGGGCTGGAAATCCCAAACGCAGGGCGGTAGGTTCTTCAGAGGAGGGGTCATCTACGAGGGTTAGGGTTTAGGGTTTAGGGTTTGCCGAGTCTTGGAATTTGAGGGTTTAGGGTTTTTGGAATATCAAGCCACTCGTCCTCTGAAGCTCATGTACCCTAAGCCCCAAACGCTGATCCTTAAAAGCTTTCACGAAGGACAAGCAGTCCTTTGAGGATGAAGGAGTGCCCCGACACACACACACACTCACTTTTGCTTACTTAGGGTTCAGGGTTTACGGTACAAGCCCTGCCACCTTCAACAACAAAGCCACTGTTTTTTGCTTTTGAGGGTTTAGAGTTCGGGGTTGACTCTGTTTCGACAAGGAAGAACATCCGCTTGGGCCCAAACCTACCGGCCTTCATCACACCGAAGGCTCGCGGGGGGCATTGTGGGTGGAGTAGGTTGTGGGGCTTCTTTGAAATCGACGCAGTCGTCGTATTGCGTTCGCTCAATGTGTGTTTCTGATTCGGCATCCTTCTGCAGCCTGGGTCCCCAAAATGTCGTCCCTTAACCTTTCTGGCTTTCAGGTTCAAGGCGACCTGTCTCCCTAGACCCACGAAGTCCTGAATCATCCTGAATTTGAACACGGAAACTCCAATCTCCAAGTTCCCCACATCCCTGAAGAGTTTCGGATCGCAGAAGCTGCAGCTAGTTGGTGTTGGTCTTATATTGAATGCTAAGAAGCAAGAAGCTTGCAACAACATTGCGAGCGTTTATTAGGATTGAAACATCTGGGCTTTGCCAGATCTGTGCTTGGCCAGTACACGGCGACATGTTGGTATTCATGGCAGTTCCAGTTTGTTCTCAGAACAATGCGGCTGTCATTTTCGATAATCGTGTCGCAGCGTTTTTTTGCTGGGGATCTGATGATGCCTGCCACCTTTGTTTTGCTGTTACCCAGATACTCTTGCCTGCAGCTCCCTCTGAGCCTGCTGCTGCTGCTGCTCTGGTCAGGTACTCGCGGTCCTCAACGAGAAGTTCGGCCTCAAACCTGCCAACATACATGCTGAGGATGAGGACCCGATGCTCAAATGTCATACTGTTTTTTATGATTTTATGGGCGGACATGGCAATAGTTGTACATTGCTAGTAATTAATGTCGACGGTTTTTCTGATTCTACTGCTTCTTCATTCAGTTGGTCGAAGTGCGTCCATTGGCCAGTTCAGCGTCCACAAACCCTAAACCCTACGGTTGATGATATAAATCCTGCATTACCCATAATAAGGAATATATCGTAATTCCCATAGTCTACGGTCATTACGGTAAGGCAGGCTTTTTATCATCAACCCTATTTCCACAACGTTGCTGCTACTGCCAGCTGCAGGGGCTTCTGTTCCTAGTAGAAACTATGGGGGTTTCCGAAAATAGGGGACCCTAATGTAGTACCCTAAATAGTAGGATCCTTGTTACAGGACCCCCAAATAAGGTACCCCTATTTTCCGGAAACTCCCCTATTCCTCCTTGCTTCTACTACGACTACGACGACTGCGACGACTTGGACGAGGACGGGCACATCACCTGTCACACCTTGGAACGGCTGCAGAGAATTTCATTTCCATTGGTGGTAGTCTCCGTCTCCAAACATGTCATACATACCCGCACTACATGAGTGGTGCAGTCAGTTGTGCTGAAAGAGTTCGTGGTTCTCATACCGTGAGCCCTACCTGGCTGCCGCGGCAGTAAGAAGTTCCGACGTATTCTACCTGTCAACTATCCTACGAACGGATTCGGGAACCCTGAACCTCTAAACCCGCTTACCCTAAAACTTAAACCCTAAACCCCTAAACCCTAAACGTTGTCTACCACTTCGACAACCTCTGTCGTGGCCACGTCAAACAGTTCTGTTCGGGATGTGGTCCACCATCAGCTGGTCAGTGCAGGAGAAGCAGATGTGCTGGAGTTGGTACGCCGGCTAGTTGAGAGACAGCAACGCTTGCTCAGACACCAGCAGCTTCTCCTTGCGGCCGTTGAGGAAGTGTGGCGCTGGGTCAGAGTGCCCCCTGAAGCTCTGCCCCTCAACGTCAACATACATGAACGGAGGATCTGGGAAGAGGTGGCACGTGAGTCTCTGGATAATACGACCGGTTCGGCTCCACCTCATGGTGTCTGGGCCTCGGACCCGCAAGTCCTTCTTCGTCCTGACCCCCCTCGTGACCTTCGGGAAGTGGAGGAGGCATTGCCGGGAGAACCTGAAAGCGCATGGGCGGGATTCAGGAGGCGGGCCTGGATGCACCATGTGGCCAACCTCTTCGAGGAAGGTGGACGTGACATTCCGACATGTACCCGGCCTGAAGACAGAGACCGGAGTCTCTTGTTGACCCAGGCGAGAGGATCGGATGAGGTAAGCAACTGGCAGGCCTTGGTTCCACGGCCTCTCCCACCCCGTGCTTGGGCTCGGGAAGGTCATCAACCTGAAGGTCATCAACGTGACGGTCATCAACGTGGTTGGCTTGGTGCTTCTGTTGCTCCCGGTGGCCCCCCCGTGGTTGATCAACGTCCTTCAGCTGCTCATGGTGATCCTGCTGTGGATGATCCGGGTGCTGCAGATGGACCCATTTGTGCTGAACGTGCTTTGAAGGGAGACACTGGTGGAGATCCTGATGCGGAGCTTCCCCGTAATCGCAGTCGAAGCCCAATGCCTTGACTGTGAATACTCCTCCTGCCCGTAGTGTAAGCCTCATCCGAGGCAGGCTCAGACCTGCAAGCGCAGCCTTGGGAGAAAGAGCCACTGCACTTAAAAAAAAAACCTAAACCCCTAAACCCTAAACCTCCAAACCCTACACCCCTAAACCCCAAACCTTGCAAAACTTCTAAACTCCTAAACCCTAAACCCCTAAACCGTGAGCCCTAAACCCTAAACCTCCAAACCCTACACCTTCAAACCCCCTAAACCCTAAACCCTAAATTCCCACCCAGGCCTGCTCAGGCCGTACCCACCCGTATTCTAGGGTGCCTGGACCCAGAGGATTACTTATTCAGCCCCTAGGGCTGAGCCATGCCATTGGGCCTCCTGGGTGGGCCTTGCGGCCAAGGCAGAGGTGGAAATTGAGGGCGCCAGCCCTAAACCCTAGAAGGTAATATTTTGGGTGGTAGCCTGTGTAAGCTCGCAGCGGGGGGGAAAAGAAACAGAAACCAATTTATAATTGTTTTTTTTAGGAGATTGCAACCTTGTGTCTAGACATGGATATGCCGCCCCCTCACACCCCTGGGAGTGTAGGGGCGCCATCCTACAAAGAAAATACTGCCGCTGCGCGGCGAGACACCCTAAACCCTAAACCCTAAACCCCCATCTGCGAGTGACATGCTCTGTAAGTTGGCCTCGCGAGGACTTGGAGGCGATGCTGCAGGGCAAATGAGTCCAGTGCTTCGGTTTAGGGTTTAGGGTTTTGGGGGTTTAGGGTTTAGGGTCCAGGGTTTAGGGCTAGCAAGAGGATGTACCAACAAGTGTTAACGCTACTTTAACTGTGTCAGACCCTACATCCGAAAATTTTGAACTCCAAACTGCACCAAGAGGATGCAAATGGCTTTAGGAACTCCGAGCTTTTGAAGTCTCCAATACGAGGAGCAGGGTACCCCTACGTGGTCCCGAAAGGTGATCGGGTCGAGTTCGATGTTCTTAGGGCGGATACTGAGGGTATTAGAGCATTCGTAGCAGTATTCATAATAGCAACATGAGAGTAGCTGGGCTTCGATTCGAGTTCTTGTCTTGCCAACTCGACCTGTCATGTTCCGTAAGAGTCAAGCCTCTTGCAGCAACTCAAGCTGTGGACACAAGATTCCCTTGGCTCTACCCCCGAAAGCTCTCGAGCTGTTGGCTGTAAGGCGTGTTGCCACGAATCAGTGCATCATTGTTAAGACTACGATTGAAATCAGTTGTTGCATTATTGGTATCATCAGTTTTATTTTTACTGTTCTTATTGCCGAAAGTAGCATCAATAGTAGTGCTTTTACAGCAAATATTACTGTTACTACTACTGCTGCTGCTACTACTACTACTACTACTGCTACTACTACTACTACTACTAGTACTACTACTACTACTACTACTACTACTACTACTACTACTACTACTGTTGATGGACAAAATCCTGCATTACCCATATAAGGAATATACCATAATTCCCATAGTTTAGGTCCTTAGGGTCATGCACGATTTTGTCCATCAACCGTAGTAGTAGTAGTAGTAGTAGTAGTAGTAGTACTACTACTACTACCACTACTACTACTACTACTACTACTACTACTACGCCTGCTGCTACTACTACTCCTACTCCTACTCCTGCTACTGCTACTGCTACTGCTACTGCTACTACTACTACTACTACTACTACTACCACTACTACTACTAGCGCTAGTACTAGAACTAGTGCTACTGCTACTGCTACTGCTACTGCTACTACTACTACTACTACTACTACTGCTACTGCTACTGCTACTGCTACTACTACTACTACCACTGCTAATACTCCTGCTCACTGCTAGTGCTAGTGCTAGTGCTACTGCTTACTGCTACTGCTACTGCTGCTGCTGCTGCTCCTGCTACTGCTACTGCTACTGCTACTGCTACTACTACTACTACTACCACTGCTAATACTCCTGCTCACTGCTAGTGCTAGTGCTAGTGCTACTGCTTACTGCTACTGCTACTGCTGCTGCTGCTGCTACTGCTACTGCTACTGCTACTGCTACTACTACTACTGCTACTACCACTACCACTACCACTACCACTACCACTACCACTACTACTACTACTACTACTACTACTGCTACACTATTCGCATCATGCTTAGTATTGTCATCAGTCTTACTCTCATGATTACTGTTACTACTACTTCTATGACTATCGCTATTGCAATCATGACTATTGTGGCTGAAATAAAAAATCAGTTGTGGACCTTGTGGTCCAGGGAGCTGGCAAACTTGATAAATTCTGTTTTGTGGGCCATGTCACAATTTGAGACTCCTTGCCGGATGTCTTTGTTTTGGGCTGCTTATTTCCGGTAGTAGGCTCTTCTTACGAGCTGTTTAGGCTCCGACACCAAAGTCGGAGATCTGCTATTTCAGGGACCCGTGGACGCACTCAAAGACTCAAGGCTTGTGGGGGTACTGCCGAGCCACGGTATGCATGGACAGCCGATTTGAAGCGTCGTTCCAAGGCCTCTCATGACTCGACATGATGTCTCAAACGCTTCAATCCGGAGCCGGCAGAGTGCCGAACCTGTGATGACATCCTCTCTGCAAGTAGGTCTTGGGGATTATGCTTTGGGTGTATTTGGCCTCTCATCAACCCGAGGATGATGTGACTTCCCTGAGTTTGAGGGGTACGGCTGGCAAGTTGTAGGGCCCAGGCAAGGCAGGTACCAGCAGCAGCTAGAATTGACAGCAACACCGAATGCGGCTGCAGCAAAATGTTCTTCATGTCTATGATTCCTCATCGGCATCGCTGATATCTTTTTCTGAAGCCAAGTTCAAAGTCAAGTTTACCAGAGCCCAACTCGGGCGGCTACAGGTTGCAGTATGTATGCCTCCGAGCTCCGTTTGTTTTACAGAAAACAACATAATACTCTTGTTTTTTGTAGGCGGTCCCCAAGTGCCAGACTTTATTGTCGATTCTATCCAAATTGTCGTCTTTCTTATGGTTATGCACTATGCGACCGGTCAGCCGACCTTCAGCAGTGCCGCCAACGGTATCTGATTCAGGTTGCATTCCTGAGTGTGTGTCTCTACATGTTTTGATTGAACCAGGGATTGCAACATGGGAGTTTCCGAAAATAGGGGACTCTAATATAGTAGCCTAGATAGTAGGATCCTTAATATAAGGACCCCCAAATACGGTACCCCTAGTTTTCGGAACCTCCGACATGGGTTTTCAGGTTCAGGCTTTATTGCTGGTTCCAGAACTGGGATGGCTGTAAGAAGCCACCAGGATCCCCGAACGAATTCACCCGTGGTCGGAGACCCGAGCCAGGACGCCGATGGCTCTGGAATAGTATTGGTAGTTGCTAGTGATGCTATTGATAGTGATATTAAAAGTATCAGCCATAGTACTCGAACTAGTAATAGTATCTACATAACAAAAGCCACAGCAGCAAATCTACGAATAGTAATAGTAGCTGGTCGTCTCCCCTGTATGAACTATACAGCGTTAGCATTGCTTCTTGTTTCATGTTTGCCATGTTTGACACTCGTGCTCTTTAATAAGGGCCGCAGGTTTATGAGTTTATGATTTGCGGGGCCATCTGGGTGGTTGTCAGTCAAAATTAGGGTCCCTTTTTGGGTCCTTATTATAGTACGGCACCTAAGGGTACCCAAAAAGGGGCCATAATTTTGACAACCACCCATCTGGACCCACTTAGAGGTCTATGACAGAATCATGTGGGTGGTTGTCAAAACTAGGGTCCCTTTTTGGGTCCCGCAAAAAAATAGGTGCCGTATTATAATAAGGACCCAAAAAGGGACCCTAATACTGACAACCACCCATGAGTCAGAGTTGAGAGGTCCCCAAACCACAGGAAGTGAGAAATAAAGGGTAGGGAAGAGAAAGCTTGTAGGAAAGAGGCCAAATCAAGACGAACAAAAGCAACATAGAGACCTTATAACTTCAAGGCACGACTTGAAACATATCTTTCAACGATGCTTTGCAAACTTTTGAAAGGCTTTACAAGCTTGAAGCGGTACTTACAAAAATCTGGAAAATACTGCAGACAAGTGGCAGACAAGCATGTTTCAAAAACACAAGCCGTTGGACGAACTTTGAATGCTTTCGGAAGGGGCTCAAGGTGCCCCCCGGCAAAACGACGACGAACAATTGAGATGCTCCTGGAATTTGACAAGTTTCAACAAGATGGTTTCCGGCTTCACGGTTGTCATCATGTCTTACAACGTTCATAAGATTTCTCGGCGGCAGTGCACAGCATGGTTCAATTGCAAACAGGATTCATTCAGACTCAACTGTATTAAATCTTCTAAACCCTAAACCCTAAACCTTTTACCTGGCCCAACTTCACAAACTTGTGCGCGCAGATGCGTTTCACTTTTTGCCTTCAGCCCCGAGGTTCAACGCCCTGAGGTTCTAGTGCCCCTTAGATTTATGTGCGTTTGCGTTGTAGGAAACGCGAGGTTATGGTGTATGATAGTATCTTATAGTATATTATAGTTTATAGTACATTATGGTATATTATAGTAGATTTATTATCATATTTTGCCTACTATAGTATATTCCAGTTTAGGAGGTATATGGCTGTGAGGCCGGTCAGGACTGGGGACCGGAGGAGTACTATAGGGGCCCAAAACTTACCTACACTATTATGGGGTTTCCTTATTATGGTTATAGTACAATGAGCCCCAAAACCCTATTCTAATTATTAAGGCCCCGATATTAGGGTGGTCGGGGTTTTGGACAAAGAGCACTAAGTCGCGGGCGCGCTGATGCGCGCTGTAGGACAAAGATTATAGTCGAGACAACTAGAGTAGTGTCATACCGGCAAGTGCAGACACGTGCAGAAGAAAAGCAATTGACAGACGACTAAAAGGAGAGACAAGGAAAGACAAATTAAGACAAATGCGCACAAATAAGCAGCACATGACAAAAATACGGTGAAATAAAATTCAACATGATTTGGTGTTTTGGACGTAAAAGCTGTAGGGTTTACGGCCTGCGGTGTGGGAGAAGCGCAAAACCTTACGGACTGTAGTTTGCAAGTAGTGAACTCTAAAGCGTCTTTCCTAGTTATACATGATGTGGTTTCGCTGGAGGGATCACGCTACAACACAGATAGCAACACCAGCACAAAAATTCGGATCTCTAGGTACATCCATGACAAGAGCAGCAGGTAAGAGTAGTTCATAGTCAGTGTGGCCCTTTTCCTAGACCTGGCAAGAATTTCAGGCGACTTTCTAGCTTACAGAAACTGGCTGCAGCATTGAAACCTAGAAGCCATAAGACCAGATTTCCTGTTGGAGCGTCCAGGAGCCACCGTCCCCCCCTTTTGTTTGAAAGGAAATCCTCCTAGTGGAGAAGTGGCCTTGGAGAAGTTAGCTGCGTCTTCGGTGTGTGAGCTTACGCAACCTGGACACGGCTTGTACCTCCAAGCCGCATGCGCCGATGCTCTTGCCGTCTTCCTGGGTGCGGCACTGGAGCCTCGAAAGCCTAGACTAAGTGAAGCGGGCTAATATAGGGGCCTACTTAATTACCAATACTATTTTGGGGGTTCCTTATTATAAGTATCGTATTAATCGGCCCAAAACCCTATTCTAATTCAGGCCCCCATACTATGCGGCCCGAGTATATTTGCATTGGATAGCCTCTAAAACCATCTTTCGGTGCTGTGAACTTCAGCTTTTAGCTCTGAGCGGGGTTCAAGGTTCAAGCGCGGTTTCGTTGAGTTGCTCTACTTGCGCGGATCCTTCAGCAGCTAACGGAAAGGGCGGACGGCCGAGTCAGGCGCATGCACTTCCAGTTTGGCAGCAGCTTTGGCCATAGATGCTTGAGATGCTATCTGTGGCTGTGGCCCAGATCCTGCTCTTAAGAAGGGACCAGAGCTGAGCACAGAGTTGCAGAGATGTGAATAATTTGCAGAAGTATCCCTTGATGGTGCCTTGGTAAGGAGACGACAATACAGAACCCCCCAGCCCCGATGCTCGGCTCTACTGTTGATCTAACCCGATACCATGCACCCTAAGCCCGCTAAGCCCTGTATAGGTCCATGACTCACCCGAACAACAATTCCCCTCAAAGGCAATGCCCGCTAAATTCCGAAATCCAATGGGCCCTGAGTCTGCATTAAAGGAATTTCCATGTTAGTCTGTTAGTCTCATGGACTACACAAGCCCAAAACGCTAAAGCCCTAAGACCCTAAGACCCCGAAACCCTGAACCCTGAACCCCGAACCCCCGCCCTTCCTCTCCCAAGAGGCAGGTTTCGGAGTCCTTCGGTCAAAAGAAGCATCGAAGCCTTGTGCTCTGATCCGCTTCTGCAGAGCTCCAACCCCTCCTCAGCGGAAAACGTCGTGGAACGCTAGCGTGCGCTGATTCGAGCGGTAAAGGTGTGGGTGCAGGCCTTAGGGTTTCATGGCCGCCAGTACCAGTGGAAAAGAGAAGCGTGATGACGACGAATACGGTGAGGACGTGCCGTCATCAACGACGACGGCGGGGCTATTGTGCTAGCATCTCACGCAAGTAAGGCATTGGTCTTGCGAAGGAAGGTAGGTGGTGACATACCCTCCTCAGTGTCTGAAGCACCACGAACTCATGCAACAGTCCATTGCGTCTCGAGCCTTCTCATATTCGTATATAAAAAACAACAATAGCAATAACAATTTCAATAGAGGACTAGTAACGACAATAACAATAATCATCATTGTAATGACAACTATGCTAATTATAATCACAAGAAGAATTAAAATTATCATAGCGATAGCAAGAGAAGATGAATATCGCGGACTAAGCCATGAGCCCTAAACCCAGCACCCTGTCCAGGTTTAAGCCCAGATTCTCTCAGCCTCCAGAGCGACAAGAGCATGGTGCCTGGTTTTGCGCATGGGGTACCTTATGCTTTGTTTCGGATGTCCGCGCTTTTCACGTCCGAGCAGTATAAGCCCAAAACCCTAAACGACCCGGTGAGCTAAGTTGACTAAACCCTAAACCCTAAACCTTTGTGACTCCCGGAGCCATGGGTTCCTCTCTGGCGGCCCTCGTGTCAATAGTGGCTGCTGCAGGCACTCAGGCCAGGGGAAGTCTGAGACGCTCATTCAGCGATGTGTGGGTTTTTTACAGCTAGGGGTACCTGTTAAGGGGACCTTGTCTGAAACGATGTTTTATCGGCGCCCGTTGAGACACTTTCAAAAGTTTTACTTGTTTAGTACAGTTTTTGTCGGGGGCTTGAGGTTTGCATTGCCCAGCAGCGTGGGCACGAGAGTGTAGGAGAGCAAAGGCAGAAACACTGCATGAACATTAATCACGAGCCCTTTGTTCGGAAGCACAAGAGTCATTCCTGGTCAACAGATGCAAAAGCGCGTACCGCGCCCTGAACCTGGATGTGAACACAAATCTGAATTCTCACGCAAAGCCACATCGGCCCCTGGCTAAAGAAATGTACGTTTGACAGAAGCGATAGTCTTTGCGAATCTGCCAGTCTAGGATGCAGCCTGCTCTGCTAAACAGCTGCAGTGGCGACCGCCAGAACTCCTTGCAAGGCCGACTGGTTGGCACCCTAAACCCTCAACCCTGAACCCAAAACCCAACACCGCTGGCTGTCAGGGTTTTGTGCTTCGCGAGTTGGGGATGAACCATTTCGGGCGATGTCTTCCGATGCCGTTGTTATGGAAGGTCATGCTGCTGCTGCTGCTACGACTACTGCTACTGCTGCTGCTGCTGCTGCTCCTACCACCACCACCACCACCACTGCCCACTACACACTACCCACTGCCACTACCACTACGACTACGACTGCGACTACGTCTGACTACTACTGCTACTACTACCACTACTACTAATAATAGTAATAGTATCAGTAGTAATACACCACAGCTCTTGCAACACGACTATGACTGCATTGCGGCATTTAGATGATGATATCCAGGAAAGGAATGATAGCCACAGGCACACCAACGAGGGGCGTGGCTACATGTCCCAGCATCTCTCTAGCCCAAAGCCCGAAGCCCTGAACCCTGTCTTTCAGAGAAGCTTGAGGTGCGACGTCGGACAGAAGGTTCGAGTATTTGGGAATCCAGCCTCGCCAGAAAGTATCAAGGGCCCAGTCCAGTCGATCGGACCCCAGGACCTTAAGTAAAAGCACAGGCGCAAGCAGTCGGTGTTTAGGGTTTATAGGGTTTAGGGGTACCTGGACCATTCGTGCTCAGTCTATATCGCCTTGACGTGTTTGTCCTGTCTCCATAATCTGGCAAGCTATGATCTCGGGTCAGGAAGCCGTTGATCTACATCATTGATGACTTCGCAACCAAGGAGCCTGATGTTGGGCTCTTGCATTCTGGTCCGTTGCCCCAAACCGCTCGAAAGACTGACTTCAGCTATGGATTACATTGATTACATGGTGGCTGGGCTGTCGACCACCATCCCTTGTGCCCAAGGCTTCTAGCACTGTCGTACGGGTCCGCGTAGAAGACCATCACTTACTGGTGGCACCCCTTGGCTCTAAGCAGCGACGAGCTGTTGTCACCACTATCATTGCCCTAAAACCTAAACCCTAAACCCCTAAACAGTAAAACCCCTAAACCCGAGACCCTAAACTCTAAACCCTAAACCCCTAAACACACTAAACCCCAAACCCAAAACCTGATCATCGGGAAAAGTCGGCTCCTTGAACCCAGCCCTCAGAGGAGGAATGCCAGGAGGTGTTCCAGGGAAGCCCCTCCGTTGCAAGTCAATTCATGTCCTGGTGGGGGGGGCATTGGGAATAGGGCTTAGGATATGAGGTTTCGGATTTACGGTAGGGCGTTAATGAAGTAGTTTGCCGAAGTCGGGGGATCAAACAGACACTAAGTATGCGGCTGCAGCGTAGGCTTGCGACTTCTGTTTGCTACGTTACATGAAGGGTAGTTTGTTTCCTCACACTGGTCAAAGCATTGAAGAAACGCGCTTTCTGTTTGGTGAAGGTGTGCCCGGGAGTAAATACAGTTACCTTTGTGATCAGAGACGCAGAGGAAAAGCTCAATAGCTAAGCAAGCTACAGGTGGGCCTGCGGAACCTCTAAATTTGAGTGTAGCTGATGCTTACCAATCGAGTACTTGCAGCTTTGAAAAAACGGAAAGTTCCGTCGGTACCGAACTCTGACTGCACCCTTTAAACTCTACGACCCCTAGATGCAAAAGTTCGCGACGCAGAGCGTTTCTCTCATTTTCGTGCGGCCTCCTAAACCCCTAAACCCTAAACCCCCAAACCCTAAACTCTGCACACAGCAAACACTAAACCCTAAACCCCTAAACCCCTAAACCCTAAACCCTAAACCCCTAAACCCTATAAACCCTGTAAACCCTAAACCCATGAGGTCACGGGCGCATGGAGTCCGCGCGCGTTTGGTCAGGGAGCATGGCCCGGCAAGCCATGAACTCCTCGGTGACATTCGGCCTTGCCGTTAATATAGGGGCAGAAATAATTACCTACACTATTTGGGTTCCTGATTATAATTAAAGTATAATGGGCCCCAAAACCCTGTTCTAATTATTAAGGCCCCTATCCTAGAAACCTTCGGGTTTCACAGTTCGGATCTTTGAGGGTTTAGGGTTTAGGGGTTTAGGGTTTAGGGTATGTGTTTCGTTTAGGGTTAAGGCTTCTGCATTGGGTTGTGCGGTTTGCTTGTGATGTAGCGCGCAATTTGTTTTGCCATCCCTCCCTCCCCATGGTGATTATTTTGCTTTCCCGTCAGTAGTTTTCTGGGTTCTTGTTAAGGGATCTCATTTCAGCTACCCAAATAAGGAAACCACAGTATTTACTATAGGTCCCTATTATGCAATCTCTGCGGATATGTGTTTCGGTAGCTGCCCGTAGTAGCAGGAGTCGCTGTTGCGGGGCTGGTCTGGCTGAAGCTCTTGATTTGGCGAATAGTGGTCGGAACATGTAGCAATAGTATCCCTGCATAGTGACTAATTCCTCAGACACCTGTATTGCCTTCAGACCTATATGATTCAGACACGCTCAAATACAAGTTTCGAACAAGTACATGTGTGAAGGATATTGACAGCCGACGCTGGCGTGAGTTCCTATGTTGTTTGGCAATGAAAGAAGCGAAACCAATAGCACACCGGAAAATCTTCAGCAAAGTAATGGTACTGTCATTTGCTTTGTTTTCGGTTCCACGGCTCGTCTTGCAGCGTTGGACATTTGCTGCGATGCCTCCTTGGCACGTGGTACTCTTGTGGCTCTTGAGACGGACTTTCCGAAGTTTGCGGACACTACATGTTCTTCCTAATTCAAGTGCCAGCACACAAGGCCTCAAGCCGAAGCTCCAAGCAGATCGGAGACGAGTATATTCAACATCTTTATGGCGGGTCCCGGGACTCACGACGAGCGGACGAGCAACTAGGACATGTAGGCGTTAGATTTCGTGATGATGATAGCGACGATGATGATGATGGTCATGCTGCCCATGCTAATGGCTTTTGCCATCGTGCTGGTGGCACGCTTCTGCACAGTATGTGGTCCAGCCTCCCGGTACATTCCCCAAGCCCACCAGCGCCGGCTCCCTCCAATCCATGCTCAGGAGAAGCGGTCTCACAACGACTCTGCGTCCAAATTTGGAGACTGTTGGTGCGTTCCTGTTGCCGTGTTTTCGCGAGTTCGCACTGGGGCTTCCGCCATGAGGGATCACGCATATGATTATAGTCTGTTACTACAGTGTACTATCATCGTATCTTTTTGCTGGTATCTTATTATGTTTTTTTCTGCTGTATGATGTTCCAGACTCTCTCGGCCATGATTGAGGACACTGAACAAGCCAGAGAACTGGACGGCGGAAGCTCTCTTGCAAGAAGATCCCTAAACCCCCCCGAAAAACCGAAACTTCGGTGCCGAAACCGAACCGTTGAGGACACCTTGGTTTCGGAAGAGAAATCCTAACCGTGTGGGACTGCTACCGAACCAGGTTTAAAATGGGCTTCCGCTTCGTCTGGGCTGGTTCATCTATCCTAGTCCTAGTTCGGTAACTTCAGAAGCATGAAAGCGCGGATTTGCACTCAGCGGGCTGCCTTGGCATTGGTAATTCTCTGGATGAAGGAATCGGCGGGTTTGCAATTGTACGCCCTCAAATTTCGGAATCCCACAGGTTCGCTTCGCTTTGCGAACACGGCTTAGGTTGGGGAGTTTATTCGAGGGTTAAGGGTTTGGGGCCAGGGAGTTTGGGTTTGGGGTCCGTCGTGAAAGAACTGTTCAGCTAAGAAGGGCAGAGAGCGAGCAAGGTTGCACGGCTGGGACATGCCACAATTGCAGCCAACCCGGACCCAGAGAACGGCAAAGAACCGAACATAACACAACTTTGTAATTGTAATTGTAACTGTTGCGGTTGCCCCGAAGTGCCAGTCGGTTGTACCTGAACCAAACCCTAAGCCCGAAAAGCCCCAAAACCCCAAACCCGAAACCTTACACCACAAACCCACAACTGCCTTTTCACGTCCCCTAAGTCCTGAGCCGCATCATAGTTCTAGGGAGGATGACGGGGTCGCCAGAACTTCCGGTTGCGAATCGAGCTAGGGCAGCTAGGGGTTTGATAGGGCCTGATAGGGTTTTCGGTAGCCAGTTCCTGCCATGGTACAGTCTTTGAAACTTGCCGGTGGAGCTCACAAGTTGCCTGGTTTCGTTCATCCTGGGGTATCGTCTCAGGTCTGTATCTGCAGAAGACTACATGAGTCTTCAGGCAACCCTCAAGAAGTTGTAGCCTAGGTATCCGATCCACGAGATTTTTTTGTTCTGAACGGAGATGGGGTTGCCTTGGTTCTGTGGCACATGAGCCCGAATGAGGGACCTTTGAACCAGCCGCTGCTCCTTTTGAAGCGAATTTGAGAGACTGACCGTCCCAGTAGCAAAACCCTAAACCCTATAAACCCTATAAGCCGTAAACCCTATAAAACCTATAAGCCCAACCCTATAAGCCCTAAGCCCTAAAAGGCAACGCGAGAGATCATCGAGCGTATGGATGCGGCGACGATGATGCCCCACTCTGTGGGCCAGCATTCTGAGCAGCATAATATAGGTGCCCACGTAATTACCTTAGGGTTCCTTTAAACGGGTCTATAAGGGCTACTATAAGGGCTGTTGATTATGGGGTTGAATATAGGGGCCCAAATAATTACCAATACTTTAAAAGTATGGTATAATGGGCCCCAACACCCTGTTCTAATTATTGAGGCCCCTAAATTGACTTTCAGCAGATCTGTTCTTGCAAGGGTGGGTTTTCAGAATGCCAGCTTCGAGCCAACGAGATGAGCTTTGAGAGAGACTTGGGGGTTTCCGAAAATAGGGGACCCTAATGGAGTACCCTAAATAGTAGGATCCTTATTACAAGGACCCCAAAATAAGGTACCCCTATTTTCGGAAACTCCCACTTGTCGTGCACGCAAGAGTCAACCTGTGAGTTCCCGAAGCATGGGGATCACGGTGGATCCCAGGGTTTAGGGTTTAGGGTTTAGGGCTGAATGCAAAAACCTTCCCGATGTCATGTGCTATGGTGGGAGTCTGAGTATTTATCTGCTAAAGTTCTCCCCAGATAGTCTCTAGTCAATGGTACGAAACGAGACTTAGGAGCTCGATTCAAACATTAAAATCCCTGCATTTGGGGGGGAGTTCAGGTCCGGCTGTGACAGGATCCCGAACTCAGGAAAGTGACAGAGGGGCAGGTGGGCAGAGGGTTTAGGGTTCGAGACGGGCTCCTCTTGCAGATAAGCATATATGGCATAGCAGCAGCAAACTTGCTGCGCAGCGTGTTATGCGCTTTTTCCTGGGAGAGGGACAGATTATGTCATTCAATGTGGTTGGAGGCCCGCACCCTTAGCTCGAAACCTGAATGCCCATATCCCGTAACAAGGTATCTTCAAGTCACGCAGTACGACGTCGGAGATTCCTACGAGTTGCATCGCGACTCTAGCATAGAGGCCAAGGGGGGCGCGCTTGATCCGGACTGTGAGATGATGTCAGAGATGTTGGGGTACTACAGGATACCAATACGATTTTTTTGGGGGGATTCATGATTATAAGTTAATTTTATGGGCCCCAAAACCCTATTCTAATCATTAATTAAGGCCCCTATATCATAGAACCCTTATAGTACAGTGAAAACCCTGTATAAGAACCCCGTTCGGCGAGAGTAGCCTACCCTAAGGTTCTTAATTTCCATTACATCTGATTTTGCCGGTCGAGCAGCTAGGGTTCTTAACCACGTTCTTATCAGGAGCGCGATTGACACCTTGCCTTGACTGAGGGCTTTCAGGAAATTTACTTTCGGATTCTAAATTTCCTTGCGGGGGGGTGGTGGGCCATGGGGGTCTGGAAAATTTTGTTTTCAATTCTAAATTTCCACAGCTTTTCGAAAAGGACTCGGGGCGGAGGGCATGGCCCGGGGCCTCAGAAAAAGGGAGAAGGGAGGGTGAGAGCCTCCAGGAAATTTATTTTTTGAATTCTAAATTTCCTGGTGCCGGGGGTGTGGATCGGGGTCTTGGGCCATGGGGCCACAGGGCGAGGAGGAGGCTGGTCTGGAAAATTTAGTTTTCAGTTCTAAATTTCCACGGTTTGGTTGGGAAAGGGCTCCGTCTCGGTGGAATACGCGGTGCGGGCTGGCAACCCGCCGCGGCATGACACCAGTGGGGATTGAAACAAAGACCTTTGCAACGAGGGCGCGTGCGCGGAACCACTGCACTATGGAGTGTTTTCCTAGGCTTGGGCGATGTCCTACTCTGGGAGGGGAGGGGTTTTTGGAAGGTCGGGAGGAAGGGCTGGAAATTTAGTTTTCGATTCTAAACTTCCTTGGTGAGGGAACGAACCCAAAAAGTTAAGAACTTGACCCCCGAAACTAGGGTACTTTAAGGTTCTTAATGTTGAGGCAACTTGAATCTTGTGAATTCCGCCTGGGTAGGGGCTAAGGTTCTTAAACAGTGGGTTCTTATACAGTGTTTTCACTGTAGCCATTATAGTAACCCTTTAAAGGAAGGAAGCCCTATACCCTATTCTAATTTATAGTTTATTGGATCATTGAGAATGTTCGAACGTTTGGGGCCAGGCAGCTCGAACCCTCACGGCCATCCTTTTCTTGGAGGACGCCGGGGCAGGGGAGCATCTAGTAAAGATTAGTCGTGTGATTGCTAGTATTACTATCTATGATTATGAAAATGTATTACTATGATTATGATTGTGATTAGTATTCGGATCGGACATTGTTATCACTGTTATTGTTGTCATCATTAGTATTTAATAATGAATATTATCCCCTCATAGTCGCTCTATAAGCATACCGTGAGGGATCTCAAAAGCTTAGTCTACCCTTGTTTTTCACTGGGAGTGGGAACGGTTGCTGAGAATCGCAGCTTGAGGGCGACAAGGTTGAAGATTTGACAAGGTGCACCTTCATGGCAGCATCAGTCACGGTGCCTTGTGCTTGGGATGACTCCTGCCCAAACCCTCCCGTAGCGCAAGGATGCAGATACATGCCCTTCCCGTCGCAGTGCCCGCAAAAATCCCAAGCATGGCTTGTACCCTACGCCCTAAACCCTAAATCCTAAACCCAAAACCCTAATCCTAAATCCTAAACCTCTAAGTGCCCTAAACAGATTGCCTTTCGGCCCTCCGGGGGTTCGGGGCAAGGAGCCCGAGAAAGGTGGCGAGCTCATCTTTCCCTGGGTGGAGGATTTGGCTCCTGGAACGGAGCAGTTGGGAGCCAAAGGCCCCGCCAGCAAGCCGTAAATTCTATACACCCTAAATCCTAAGCCCCTGAAGCCTAAACCCTGAACCCCGGCCAAACCCCTAAAGCCTATATCTCTAAACCCCTAAAGCCGAAACCCTGAACCCTATACCCTACCCACCAGGCTCTATAGACACTTTGAAGGGTAGGGGGAGATAGTTTATGGTGTATTAAACCCCCCTCACCTCATGGCGTGTGTGTCGGCCTCTTCGTTGGTCTGGTCTCGGCTGGGGCGCAAGTCTCCATAGCTTGGAGTTTAGGCTTTCGTTTTTAGGGTTTTGGGTTTAGGTTTAGTATGAATTTTTGGGTTTGGGTTTCTGGGTTTTCGGTTAAGGGTTTATGGGTTTTTGACTTAGAGTTTAGGCTTTTTGGTTTGCAGTTTTCGGGTTTTTGGTTTAGGGTTGAGGGTTATGGGTTTCGGACCCACCCTGAACCCTAAAGCCCCCAAGAGCCTTGAATCCTTGAATCTGAGGCCTGAAGTGTCTGACACGCGCACCCTTGCTCCAGGCGCTCCGCGTACCGATGCGAAGGAGATCATGGCTCTAGGCGCCCAGTCCTTAACAGATGAGGTGAGGTTGGGTTTTACTGTAGGGTTTAGGTAAGATTGTGGATCATTGGGTTCAGGATGTAGGGTATCCCCTGCATTTCTTGACATACCATATCCTTCAAGGGTTCGACTTCGGCAGTTCAGCTTGCACCTGTACTGGTCGATTTATTTGGCGAACTGTGTTGAGCGCGACTGTAGACTTTCCCTAAACCCCAAACCCAAAGCCCTAAACCCTACTGTAGAGATCTGCAGAATATCAAGGGCTGGTGACAGGCTGAGTGCTCTCTTGAGCGGATGGGTGAAGTCTTTGAAGGCGCAATGGGCAATGATTTAATCAGGGTCATAAGTCTGGCAGCTATAGACAAGATACTGTCGGTAATTCGGTGAAGCCGCACTTCACCTATACACAGTTCTACTATACCTGCAGCCCGGCCTGCCGAGCCTTCCTGGGTTCATCAGCAAGGACATGTAAATACTATAGGGGCCTAAATAATTACCAATACTATTTTCGGGGTTCCTTTTACTAACTGTAGTACAATGTGCCCCAAAACCCTGTTCTAATTGTTAAGGCCCCTATATAATAGAACCCTTATCGTAGCCCGTATAGTAATCCCTGTACAGGGAACCCTAAACCTTGTTCTAATTACCAAGGCCCCTATAAAAGTATCTTATGCCATACGAGCAGCAGCTGGACATACTCGATTCTGCCGTCGTCATACGGTTGATGGTATAAATCCTGCATTACATCAATGGCACTAGGCTATGTAAATTATGGTATATTCCTTGTTATGGGTAATGCAGGACTGTTATCATCAACGGTATTCGAGTATACGGTATTTTACAGTCAGACTTGTGAGTACGTGGATACCCACCACCAGCTGAATAAGCGAATTGTCCGAATTTGTAAGTAGAGTCATCTCCTTTTGAGTCTACATGTACACACACAGATAGCAACTCACCCTAAGGGTCCCCTAAGGGTCCAAGTACCTAATTATCATACACTCGCCCAAACAGCAACCTACATAACTACTATCCTAAACCTAAGTACCTAATCATTGGGTCCTTTGGACCCTTAGGATCATTTACACACAGACCCGCATGGGTAAAAGGTTTTCAATCCATCAGTCAGTCCAGATCAGGATTTGGACATTTGAGGGTTGCCAGACAAACTGATCTGTGGATCTAATATAGGGGCTTAAATAATTACCTATACTGTTTTGGGGAGTTCCTTATTATAACTATAGTATAATGGGCCCCAAAATCCAATTCTAATTATTTTGGCCCCTATATTAGGCTCTTGAATGTCGAGGTCCTCGAACGTAGGTTCGACTTCGGCGACGGGGCTCAGTGGCAGTAGCGTGTTTAGTCCTAAAGCGCAGTTACAGCGACACCACCCCTCAGAAAGTGTAGTACCAGAAGTGGGTAGCCTGATGTACACTTAGAGTTGTAGTTCTGTGAGTTTCTGAAATGCTAGGTTCCTGAGTAGCACTCCTTTGCCCTTTGCATTTTCGCCCCCCCCCCCCCAACTAAAACCAAATAGTAGGAAAACGAGTACCTTCATTGTTAAGGGCTACTGAGGAGGCTAGATATGGGAGTTTTCGAAAATAGGGGACCCTAATAGAGCACCCTAAATAGTAGGATCCTTATTCTAAGGACCACAGAACTAAACCCGAAACTCTAAACCCTAAACCCGAAACCCTAAACCCTAAACCCTCAAGAGCAGGATAAATAGAAATTGTGTGAATTTCGCTTCGAATGACATTTTCATTAGTTTCGAATTTTCATTAAA
>BGNK01003334.1:8410-24084 GCA_003297005.1 Symbiodinium sp. clade A Y106 | reverse complement strand
CCCAGCCCCCACAGCCCAGCCCAGCCCAGTCCCGGTTCCAGAACCAGCCAAAAAAACAAAACGTTTCGCTCAAAACGTTTCGGTCAAAACTTTCGGTCAAAACTTTCGCTCAAAACCCCGGACCCAAACCCTATACAATTTCTATAAACCCTAAACCCGAAACCTTAAACCCTAAACCCTCAAGAACAGGATAAATAGAAATTGTGTGAATTTCGCTTTGAATTACACTTTCATTAGTTTCGAATTTTCATTAAACGTGTGGGAAAAAATCGCAGCCCAATTCCAAGCCAATCTCCGAGCCCCACCCAATCGACGCCAAAAAAAAGCAAAAAACCAGCCCAGCCCAGGCTTCCAGCCCAGCCCCAGCCCCCACAGCCCAGCCCAGCCCAGTCCCGGTTCCAGAACCAGCCCCAACCCCAGCCAGCCCGACCCCAGCCCAGCCGACTCCCAAAAGCAAACTATGAAAGCAAAAAAACAAAACGTTTCGCTCAAAACGTTTCGGTCAAAACTTTCGGTCAAAACTTTCGCTCAAAACCCCGGACCCAAACCCTATACAATTTCTATAAACCCGAAACCCTAAACCCTAAACACAGAATACGATACCCTTAATTTTCGGAAACTCCTCTATGGGACCAGTGAGGCGAACTCCCGCGGTTGCAGGACGTTTGCAAGGCTTCAGAGAGGGAGTTCGTGGCTCGAGGGGTTTAGGGTTTAGGGGTTTAGGGGTTTAGGGTTTAGGGGTTTAGGGTTTAGGGGTTTAGGGTTTAGGGGTTTAGGGTTTAGTAAGGTTTAGGGTTTAGGGTATCCCAAGCCTTACCGGTTTCTACCAAAACTTATGTTGTTGCAGGTCATTGTAGGTTCTCATTATTATAAACGCGAGTTAGGGGCCCTGCAAGAAAGTGGGGGTTCCGGTAGGTTAAAGTAAGCCAAACACAACATGGTGCCATGTTGCCGTAATCCTAGACCCCAGCTACTGGTGCCTCAACTACACCTTGTTGGGTACCTTCCTAGCCCTCCTCCCCAAGCCGAAAACCTCTAAACTCTAAACACTAAGTCGACATCCTGAGTTTTCAGAGGCCGACACCCTGAATCCGCGCCCCAGCTCCTTCAACACTAAACCCAACCCTTTGGCACTGTGCCCCAAAATCCGGCCTGGAAGCCCGAAAAGTGAACCCAAAGCTTAATCTCCAGCCCTGGAGCCACTCGGGCACGCTAGCTGGCTAGCTCTTTCCTTCTGAGGCTTACCCATAGGCTCCATAGTAGTTCCTTTTTTGGGATTACCTTATAGGATTCTAAATATGAACCACAAAAAGGAACTACTATGGAGCCTCTAGGTATTCTATGTCCTAGGCTTGCTGGGCCGGAGTTTGGGATCTGGGCCGGGTTTGGGCAAAAGCCCCATCAAATTCCACCACCAACCTATAGTGAACCCTAGAAAGTTGGAACATAGATCTAGAACGATTCATGCTTATTTTAAGGGCATGAGACTAATGATGTTCCAACTCTCTGGCTTCTACTGTAAACCCGAAGCCCCCAGACCTTCCAAAATCCCCTAATTAAGGAATATACCCACCTGAAGCAAAGGGAAGAAGGAGCTGCTAAAGAAAGATAGCCCCGAAACCCTAAAAACACCGATCCCGGAATTACGAACGTCAGCAAACCCTGAAGCCCTAAGACCAAAGCCTCACAACCCGACATCCTAAACCCCAAAAGAAGCCCTTAACCTTAAACCCTGGGCTCCAAGAAGAGGCCGGGCTCCGAATTCGCCCAGCGCAAGGACGGCTTGCCGCCCGGATTTTGAGACTGTAATACAGCAATAGAGGCGCTATTAATGAGCAGAACAGTTGTGTTTTTTTGGTGCAGAGGGGACGGGGACGAGGAGGGGTCTAGCGCGGTATGAGCTCTTCTAGGGGCTATAAGACTATAAGAGAATTCTGTTTCTAAAGGTTTTGAGGAACGAAAGCTTTCGGCTCTACGAGCTTAGGCGTCGTGAATTGAGGCGGGCGGGGTTCAGGGGTTAGGGTGTTGGGTTTAGGCTTTAAAGGTTTAGTTTAGCGGTTAAGGGCTTAGGGTTTAGGCTTTAGTTTAGCGTCCAGGGGTTATTGTTGTGAGGATTATTATGTGTATTATGATCAGTATTGTTGTTGTTGTTGTTATCAGTATTATTGTTAGTGCTATGTTTAAAGCCAGTTTCAGAGATTCAGGAATCGGTCTGGTTTGGGCGTGACCAAGCCATCGAATCTCTACGCGCTTCGGAGCCCAAAAGAGTTGCTTCAATCCCAATCAGCATCTTCAAGTGTGTCGTGTTTTCTTTTCGGATTTGGGGCATGAGTTCTAAGTTCGGTTCAAGATTTGTCAAGTATCACCCATCCCAAGACCCATTCCAATATACTAAACGCATATAGGATAATCCTTCTATTAATTCTATTAGAGCCAGCCGTCTGAAGGAACCCTTGCAGAAACCCAGTTCTAAGTACTACGGACCCTATATTTGGAGGATCCGGCGTTTAGGATTTCGCTTTCCTCTGAGTCTTGGGTTGATTTGGACTGGACCCTCGGTCTTCAAGACAGGGCTTAGGGCTAAGTGTCTATAATTGATGGGGTTTATGATGGTATTTGGTAGGGTGTTTTGGGTAGAGGGTTGAGGGCTTATAGGCTTATTTAGGTGGCTGTATAAGTGAATTAGTAACATACCGTATATGTAACGTAACATAATACCGTATAAAGTAACATAGTTAATCGCAGATGACATAATCAAGATAGTATAATACAGTAGAAGATGTATAAGACGAAGCCTGTGTAGGGTAGTAATATAGAGGCCTTTATAATTACCTATACTATTTTGGTGGTTCCTTTTTATAATTATAGTACAATGGGCCCTCAAACCATATTCTAATCCCCCTGCGGTACCTGAGATCGAAGGTGGTTTTCCGAAGCCATGACCTGATGGGCCGGCTGGTGCGAGGCTGAGCCGTCCACAAACGGGGCGTGGGCCTGCGCTGGGTTTAAGGGTTTTGGGGTGCAGGGTGTATGTAGGGGTTTAGGGGTTTGAGGGTTTAGGGGTTACCCCAAGGCTCCAAACAGCCCGAAGTAGGCATCATTGGTCGACTTTAGGCACCAGAGTCGGTACTGTTTGCATACGTGGAGTCTTAGAGATAGAAGGGGGCGGGAGGGGCATGCGACAGGTTTAGGGATGTTTAGGGTCTTTGGGGCTTTAGGGGTTTGGGGGTTTATGGGTTTAAGGTTTTTGGGATTTAGGGTTTAGGGGTTTAACGGTTAAGGTTTAATGGATTTGGGGTTGTTCGGGTTTAGAGTTTAGGGTGTGGGAAGAGGGGTTCAGGGTTTCAGGTTTAGGGTTTACCTTAACCTTAACCCTACGTAACCTACCTTTTTAAGGACTTATATAAGGAAATCATAATAAGGAGCCCTAAAAAGGTAGGTTCCGTAGGGTCCAGGTAGGGCATAAGGCATAGAGTTTAGGAGTCATCCGGCTTCAGGGTGTTAAGATTCTCGGATTTAGGGGGTTTAGGGTTTAGGGTGCATCAATCTTTCGGAGATCTCGGAGGTTTAAGATCTGCACGTTGAGAGTTTGAGGTTCGCGGTGAAATCTGCGGGCTTGAGGGGCTGAGTTTGGAGTGCATGGTTGTGAGCTGGAACAAGTAAGTTTCAGGCTTCTCGCGATTTGATGTTCGGACTAAGGGGCGCCCGTGAAAAACCCTGGCCCCCCCTTGACTTGGGTTGGGGCCTGGGTGGGTAGGACAAAAACAGAAGGGTTTGGGGGGATCCGGGGTTTGGGGGTGGCTTGGGGTCTGCAATCCTCCGCGGATGCCGGGTTGTGCGTGGGGGCTGTAGAGGAGGGTGTGGGGAGGTAGGCTCTTTAGAAGGATGTGTAGTTGGTAGTTGGTGAGTACTACAGTAGAAGTACAATAGCAGTACAGCAGCACAGTAGTACAGTAGCAGTACAGTAGCAGCACAGTAGTCGTACAGTAGTAGTACAGTAGTCGTCCAGCAGTACGGTAGTAGTACAGTAGTACAGTAGCAATAGTTAGTACGGTGGCAGTACAGGAGCAGTACAGTAGTAATTCAGTGCGGGGGTTTAGGGGTGCCTAGAGCTGTTTAGCAGGGGTTGGGCTGATCCTTTACTCAAGTAAGACTGACCATTAGCAAAAAGGGCCGCAGCAAACCAACACAAATTTCCGGAGCAAAAAAGCGCATTATAGAGTTCGCCTTTTTTTTCAGAAAAACCTCTTAGGCTTATAGCTTCAGGGTTTAAGGGTTTAGGGTCAGAGTCCCGCTATGGGTTTCCATTCCACATCCCTTTTCCGACTTCCGACTAAGATCGTGCCGAACTCTATGCACGGCTCCTGCCCCGTGCGGCTGACCTGATCTTTATCCCAACGGGGTTGTGAGAGTGGGCGGCATGAGTCTTCTCTCCAAGGGACTTTGGAGTATGCAGCGTTGGCCTTGGAGCCTTCGCTTAGCAGATGTTCAAGAAGGCCTGAGCTAATATAGGTGTAACTTTACATACATATATAGATGTCATAATCACAGTTCTGCTAACAGTATATTACTGTATACATATATATATACACGTACATACACTTGTGGGGTTTGCTTGTCAGGACCGGGATCAAGAGCATATGGTTGAGGCTGCAGGCGGCAAGGCAAGTAGATCGTGATGATGTCACTTTTGTTTTCGCTTAGCACATTGAGTAGCGAGACGTTCATGATAACATCATGATGAAAGTATATTTTGTGTTTCTCTTCTTGTTTAGTGGTTTATTTAGACCTTAATTATGTGCCAATGTTCTGTTTTCCCGGTCGTGTTCATTCTCATCGACTGATTGGTTTGGGATGCTGCAAGCTCAGGAAAAAGGGCATCAAGCGACTTGCCCAAAGGCTCGGCCAACTCAGCCAAATTCCAGGAGTTTCCGAACAGAACCTAGGGACTCTAGTACAGAACCCTAAATGACACATCTTGCATGTTCCCACGGTTTATGTCACATCGACCGCTCTATGGTGTGCGATGTCCATCAGGGCGATTGTTTTTGGAAACCCTGCACCCTTACTCAACAAGTCGACCCCAAAGTGAAAAGGACAACGACAACCCAGGCTATCCCTTGATTGACGGTTTCAGGGGTTGGGCGACGGTCAGGGGTTGAGGAAGTTGTGGGTATATGTAAGAGGTGGGTCTTCCGGTGCTGGTGACCCTAAACCCTACCTTAACCCCGAATAAGCTCCTTTTTAGGGCTCCATCTTATGATTTGCTTATATAAGTCCTTAAAGGGTAGGTTATTCGGGGTAAAGGTAAACCCTACTGTAAACCCTGAGCCCTCGGCCCCGAAGCCCTAGTTGGCAGCAACAAAATTCGGTTCAGGGATTTTGGGGCTGAATACAACCGCTGCTGCACACAAAGGCACTCAGTAGTGAGATCTTTGGACCCGAAGGACCCCGAGGCTAATTTCGGGGTCGGAACGACGAGTACTAGTGTTCTCTTCCTACATAGCAATCCAATATGAGCCCCGCGCGGCCCATTCTGATTATTAAGGCCCCTGTATTCGGTGTGAAACCTTTCCCTGGACGCTTCTCGAGAGTCAGGTTAAACTCTAATCAGTGTGGTACTTGTAGGTGGTATTTAAACCCTCAACCTCCTGGTAGGTGGTATCAGTGGCATGATGTGCACTCCAGCAACATGCTCGGAGAGACTTGGCAGCGATATCAACATAAAATGCGCTGCCTTCAGGAGTCAGGAACAATCACCACTTCAGTAAAGGAACCACCAGGAAGATCAAAACCCGGTGAAGCATGAGGCTCGGTGCGTCGTTCATGTGTTTCAGTTTTGAGGTTTGTAGCCTTCAGACATCTCAAGCATGACTTCAGAGCGATGACGCTTGTCCTGCCTTCTGTAAGTTTGTGTGAGTCATCAGAGCATCATAGCAAACAGTGGTTGTAGCACAGCTTGGCGAGCTACACGGCAACTGCAACTGCAAGCGTCATTGTCATGGTAGCTATAGGCAGTGATGAGTACGGAAAATCCTCGTGAAGAAGGGTAGTCATATGTGCCGTAATTGAGGTTTACAGGCAACTGATGGGCTGGACCGGCGGTGCTAGGTCCAGTGCGGTCTTGCAGGGGCATGCAGGTACTCATGGAGCGCATGGGGAGTCCAGGCTTTGTGCTGATGTTGTATGTGTGGCAGCCACTTGCTGTTTAGTTGTGTGCGCAGTGGGTACATCCTCCCGAACTCCTTCAACCCGTGTCCTAGATGCAACAGCCCGTGACACTGAACAAAATCCTGAAGCCCTAAACCCTAGCCCTATGAAAACATAGCAGCCGCGACGCAGCATTCCGAGGACTTGATTTCACAGGTTGGCCTGGAACCATCCTGGCGTCTCACACCGAAATGAGAGGCGCCTCGATCTCTGGATTAGGGCTCAATTATTCTATACACTTTATTTGTTATTCTATCGCTCCTCGGCCGCTCGCTCGACAGAACGAGGGAGCAGCAGGAGGGTCCTCGTCGTCGTTGGCGGCATCGTCGGCGATGTCGTTGTGGTGGTCGTTGTCGTCGTCGGGTGGGGACGGCGACAAAGACTGCGACTCCTCTTCTCCTGCTTCTTTGTGCCGTTGCGTTGCATGCTGTGTAGTAGTCGACGGCCTCAGCGAGCTGCAGTCTTCGTTTCCATCTTGGCGACCCAGGCTGTCTGCTTGCTGCGATTCGGATTACCTTGTTGGTGCCGCTTTATGCCTAAAGCTCTGCCACGAATACACTGCAAATATTTCTGAGGTTACGTTCTCGCCGATGATGTTTGCTTCAGCCTGAGGCCGAAGAGCCCTGCACGACAAAAAGGGCCGGTTCCTGAACAAGGGTCGCGCGATTTCTCGCAGTTCCAAGCATGTTGGCAGCGTAGGATTGAGTATGCACGATCTGGAATCGATAGAGCGCAGGCACCACAATCTTGCTTTCACGGTTTCTATCAGCTCCACCCCGCACCATTGCCAGGTCTCAAGGTTCACAACCTTGATAGCCTCTTTTTTCCGCATCTGCGCATATTTCAGCCAAAAGACTGTTTTTTTTGCTTAGCTGCCATGTCGTGGCATGTATGTCCAACGGATGAAGCCACTCCACTGGAGCGCCTCGCAGAGAATCTCCGGGCTGGAGATGGTCGTGAATTGAGAACAAGCCCATCACATTCCTTCGAGATGTACGTGGTTGCCGCCGATGTCCTAATTAGCATGAAAGAACTCGTAGCACATGAGACGCTTCTGGCAAATGGGTCCTTACACTCCTTCGACGAGAGCGAGGGGAATGCCATGTTTGTATCTCATCAGTGGGCGGGCTCCGCTCATCCAGATCCAGACATGGAGCAGTTCTCTGTACTGCAGGACGCTTTGAGAAGCATCATGCAGCTCGCACAGCAAGAAGCATGTGTTGAGTGATGCTCTTTACTTCCAGCATAAGTTCCAGTGCAGATAATTTCCAAAGCGTTCGAAATCCTGCAGCCCGGGGAGCCTTCAGAATTGGTAGATTGACTCCGTGAGAATGTTTCTTGAGATCTGGTATCGTAAAATGGATACCTTTTGTTGATCTACGTCCGAGGGCCCCCAACCAACCCTGCCAAACTCTTTAAGCTCCTCGCCCCCTAAACCCCAAGCCTTAAACCCCAAGCCCTAAACCCCAAGCCCTACACCCTGAACCCCAGCCCTGCGCCCTAAACCCGAAGCAACCCTACTTGAAGGGGCAGGGGACTTAGTAAGTCGTTTTTATGTGGGGTTATAATGGGGTAACTCCATTTAGGGCACTTATATTTCTACTTATAAGCCCCTGCCCCTGCAAGTAAACCCTAAGCCCTGACTCCAGGTCGGGGGCTTCCTCGATATCCGGAAACATCAGCTTCGAGCTCTATACCGGAGGGCGGGGCAATCTGTCAGCCGATCAGTTGCCCCATGTCTGATGTTGGGTAATAGGGGCCTTAATAATTAGAATAGGGTTTTGAGGCCCAGTATACTATATTTTTCATAAGGAGCCCCAAAAATTAGACACAAATGGAGGTTTACGGTTTAGGGGGATTCGTCCTGTCTGCTTGGGTCGGGTTTTGGTTTAGGGTTTAGGACCTATACTCAGGAAGCCATGAGGCGGCCGTCAAAGAACCGCGCCGGTATTTTTGTTGTGCTTGTTGTGTGTTTCACTGAAAGCGATGTCACGCGCCTACGCATTTTTTCTGCAGATCAGCTTTTTGGTGGGAGCCCTGATTTAATGAATTTGTTGATCTTGTGTTGTAGGTTTGTGTTATCGGGGTCGCAAAGCTCCGGGTTTACAGCTTAAGTTTAGGGTCTTGGTTTGGGGGCTTCAGCTGGATCCATCCGTCTCATGAGCAGCTAAAGCGTACCACGGCATAGCAGCACATCCTTGCCCGCGTTCTGCGGATAACCTGCCAAAACAGCAAAGCTTTCCCGCACAGAGAGCGGGAGGACGGTTCAGCAGCACATGCCAAGCCTGCAGTGAGAATTTCTGAAATCGCGATAGGCCGATCGGCAACGCTAGGCCAGTCGCACTAGTATGGAATGAAAACGACCGCCGACACCAGGACGTCATCCGCCCTCAATTTCCCCCCCCCCCCACATGGTAGAAGCGATAGTAGTTGCAAAGTGGCAGCATGAGTAGTACAAGCGATGTTTGTCATGGCGACAGAGTATGATACAGTCTAGCGGTATTGCTTTGGAGTGGTAATTCGTGTGAATAGCCAAATGCAGGAGCAAGCTACCAAAGCCAGCAACATGAGTAGCACAAGGGCATTCATACTTACCTATGCTATCGGGGGTTCCTTGCTGTAAGTATAGTTGTACATACCCCAAATCTCTATTCTCATTATTAAGGCCCCAATATTGCAGCCTCGATCTCAAACCTGTAATTACCACGCCCTTTGATTTCTCCGCGCTGAGTTTTTCATCTACATTCAACCACGGGGCTGGCAACCAGCAACAACGTCGTTCAATAAGGCAGCACCAGCAGATCAGATAAGGTCAGCCAAGAAGCTCTTCGTCTGGTACGACTTCTTCTCCTGCCCGCAGTCGGCCTCTGCCGAGCAGCCACGCCAATTGGCCATACGAAGTATTCCGGCTTATGTGGACAGGTGCCAATTCTTCATCATCCTCTGCCCCCCTCTGCAGCACACAGAACAGGATCTGACTCTGAACCGCCGCACTTGGGAAAGCCGAGGGTGGTGCAGATTAGAGCGCATGGCGCAAGAGCTGACGACCAGGGCGGACGCCTGCTTCGCAGTAGAGTTCAAGAGTGCTATTCGCCACGAGGAAGTGGCACCTTTCGGCAGGGAGAAGGCCCCCGTGGGTTTAGGGCATTTTACAGTTGAGTCAGATCGCCAAATCATAGCGCCGGTTTTACAAGGCATGGTCCGGAGGAAGCTGCACTCATATCTGCTGCAGGGCGAGGTTCACAACTACCGGTTAATGCTGAATCTGCAGGGTGTCCACTACAGGGGTCTCCCTCTGAACCCAATTGATGACCTGGTGCCAGCATTTCAGTCAAGCACGCAAGACCCGGCCATGTTCGCTGCAGAAAGCTTTCTGTTCCAGAATGGGTTTCAGTCAGTTTCTGAGCGGACAGCAGCTGGCTGGACCCCAGTCTGCTTTGCTGCTCTGGACGGTAGTCCGCTACTGATGATGGCACTTCTAGAGATGCGTGCAAATGTAGATGACCGCATCGAGAATACGCAGCCATCGAGCACATTCGGGCAGAACGCTCATCTGATCCACATGTGTGCCTTCCTTTCGAACAACGATGCCCTCCACGTCCTTTTAGGCTGTCAGGCAGATTTGAGGTTGCTGGATCGCTACGGAGCGACGGCGCTTCATTGGGCTGCCTTTGCCAACAACGTGCCTGGGATCGATGCTTTGCTCTCGGCTGGCCTGGATCCGAAGGTCCGAAATATCCTGGATGCTACTGGGTTCTTGTTAAGGAATTTATTTCAAGCTATTATCATAGGGATCTATAGTATGTAATTAATGAATATGATTTCCTTATTATAGTAACTTAGATTACATCCCTTAACAAGAACCCAGGCTACCGCCTTCCGAGTGGGAGCGCTTGCAGGCTCCCTCGAGGCTATGAAGGTACTGCTGCCTCTGACGCCAAGTCAAGAAGTTCACCTTTCCCTGCACGACGCCCTACTCCACGGAGCTGGAACGGCAGAGGTCATGTCGGCTTTGATCACGATGAAAGCGGATGTAAACCACCAGTTGGCAACGCCTGTGTTGAGCCCACTAGGAATCTGGTTCGGGTGTCTCAGTTTGCGACATCGATGGAGCGAATCGAAACTCAGTGCTTACGCCTACCATCACTATGGCGCCACTCCCCTCATGGGCAGCATCATAACGACATCTTTCGAGGCCACCAAGGCCCTTCTTGCAGTAGGAGCCCGAACAGATCTGCGAAATGCACGTGGGCTGACTGCAGCAGACTTAGCCATTGAGATGGGAGCTCCGGACTATGTCCTCTCTGCATTGGCGGATTCTACTGGTGCTTATGGCAGTGACGTGGGCACGGCAGACCTTGACATTCTCATGTCAACATCGGTGTAGGAGAGCTCAACAACTCACGGCCTCTAGCTGGGTAATATAGAGGCTTGAGGCTTAATAATTAGAATAGGATTTTGGGGTATATTACACGAGTGTTAGAATAAGGAACCCCCAGAATAGTATAGGTACTTTTTTAAGCCCGCTATATTAGAGCTTTGCTGCGGCGTAGAGGTGTTGCGAGCTTTGATGGCCTGTGCGCAGACTTTCCAACCGCGCAGGGCACTTGGCCCGTGTGGAGAGTGAACACTTCAGTCTAGCCCCCGTAAACCCTAAACCCTAAACCCATCCTGGGCGCACAGTCCATGGTAAGAGGGCAGCTGCACGGGCCAAAAGGGGCTTGAAACGGCCTTACCATCCAAGAAGGTTGCCAGAAGGATCCAGAAGGTTTTATAGTTGTGTATAGGGATTATATAAGGGATGACCACGCCTCCACGTAAAGCCTTGCGGCTCGTTTTGGCAGCTTTTGCCCATCAGCGATTGAATTCTCAAGAAGCCGCCGCAGAGACCGAAATCCGCCTTCAGAAGTCAGAGCTCGGATTTTTGGGGAAGCTTCTGTGCGCAGTATAGTGAACCCCAGAAAGTTGGAACATCGATTTAGGATGATTCATGCTGGGATTCCCTGTACTTTACTTTAAGGGCATGAGGCTAATGATGTTCCAACTTTCTGGCTTCTACTGTACGTCTCAGGAGTCAGAATACAAGTGTCTGAACTGCTACGTATGATTCCCCAAACCCTAAACGTTAATCACGGTTCCATAACAAACTTTAAAGACCTAAAAGCCTAAACCGCCTAAGCCGTAAACCGGATTGTAAAGGCCCCTATATTTATTGAGGCAAGGCTGCGGCCTCCGATGGGCGGCTTTTTTTGACTACAGTAGGAGATGCAGGGCACACCTTTAGGGCTTCTTTTGGGTTTCCTTAAGACGTCAAGGATTCCATTAAGGGTGCCTTTAAGTGTGATCCGCAATCTGCTTTCACGCTGCATGCTTTTGCGATTTTGCGAGATTTGTGGGCTTTTTCCTGGAGTTAGGAGGCCTGGCGCGATGCCCCTGCAATGCAGGGAGTTTGTGCCAAAGGTCTCGAAGAGTGACCCGACCGTGCACGAACATCTAGTGCGTTTGATCGTGCTGCGTTTCGCTGCTTCCGGGTCATAATGAACCAAAGCCACGAACCACAGAGCTTTTTCTTGAATTGACATTCGAAGACGTGTAGCTTCTCCAAGCCCTGCTCCCAAATCCGTCAGACTGGTGAAATCCGGCTGGCATTTGCCAGATCGCCGCTATGCGCCAGGAATCTTAACAGACATTCTGAACGGTTTAGGGTTGAGGGTTTAGGGTTTGATATTCTGTGGAAACTGTGCGTGCTTCGGTGAACATGGGGGTCGAGAACCTCACGCACAAGACTATTCGCCAAGACAAGAAAAGTCAGAGCAAGGACCTGTTGACTGTGGTGCTGACAGATCTAAAGCAGGTCTGTGTTGCTGAAGATTCCCAGCTTTCTCAATCGAGAGGCTGGCTCTTGAGCGCAAAGTGTGTGGCTTCGAGTCCTCTGCTTCCATTCTCCATATCGCAGCTGACGATATCTGTTTCATTGTTACGGCAATGCCATGGGACACGACTGATGCTTTTCGGTTACTACTTCTTAAATAAATCGATATCCAAGTTATTCAGTCTTGTCGTGTCGCCAGCATGCTGTGCACGAAGGAGCATTTCTCTACTGCACTCAACGGAAAAACTGCCCCAGGCGCCTCGAATCATGAGGTCACGTATTCTAACAGTGACAAGCCCCAAAGAGAGGGTCACCCAAGTAAGGTTCAGACTCGAGTAACAAGCATCAAGCAACGAGCCACGAAATCCTTGAAGCAGAAAAGCTCAATATAGTCGTACGATGCGTCGCGTAATTTGCGCGGTCTGTGAAGATGTCGAGTTCAGATAGGTTCCTAAGCCAGCCTAAAGCAAGACATCAACCTGTCGCCACAATCAGTCATTGGCAGACATCCATGCGCTGCTTCTGTTGTGATCTCCATCACAGGAGAGTGCTCCTCCGATGAAGGAACCCTTACGAAAAGCCACAAGCCCGCTTGTACTGGCATCTGCCTGACAGTCCGAAATTCAGCTCAAGAACACCAGAAACCCGAAAGCTTGCGATTAGTTCCAACAAGGCCTAGCCGTTTCTGATGCTCAACTTATTTCAAACCCAGGGTCTACCATTTCCTGAGGCCGCAAGCGTAAGGTCCTACCAAGTCATAATGACAATGCGACACAGTCAACATGCCCTGTCTGAAACGAGTAACAGGAACGGCACAGATGCTGGTTTCGCCCCAAGACCAAAACCGCCAAGGTCTCTCTGGGAGATTCGGCAGGAAGACGAGCTGATCTGCGCCATAATCTAAATGGCTGGAAAATATGATGTTTGCATATACTCTGAAAGGGGAGAATAATAACATGTATTTCTGAGGAATAGTGAATAGGTGTGTCTCAAAATGTTAAGAAAGAAAATTTATAGATTCTGAACTTTTTATGAGATGGCGTCAAGATTATCGTATATTGATTGTAAAGCAGGCGGTTGTCGAAAGTAGGAAGGGGCTCCCCGTGTCTGAGCTGGAAACTAGCTCCTCCCCAGGGGCTGGGCTAACACTTCGGGGCTAACACTTCCTATGAGCTCCCCTCTTGAAAAGCAAGCTTGCCGTTTCGACTTTTGGCTAATACCCAAAGCAGGTTTGCTACTTACGCTTTCGAGCATGCGTAGACTCTCCGTGCAAGGGTTTCTTTATAGGAGTTGTTTGTTGGTATCTCTTGTAATGGCTGCTGTGGGTTTTCTCTCGTTCATGGCATCACTGAATATTGGTAGCCTTACATAATTGTTGAGCATCATTGAATATCGGAACAAAGCTTGAAATCTAGGGGTGTTCAATTATGCTGCACTTGAACGATAAAATCGCGGTAAAGCTACTTGTATCTCGGCCGCTATTCTTAATTTGGGATTAGATATAATAACTGTTTCTATTATTTAATAATTTGGCCGTAGTGGTATTAAAATACTTCTCTATTTTTACAAAAATATTTGCTTAAATTCTTCGTGATTGATTTGTTTTATATCGTTTTTCTTTTTTTTTCAATATTTTCCGGCCTGAATTAGGTATGATTTGAATTTCTCTGCTCAGAATTAGGTTTGTTATGTCTGGGTAGTGTAAAAAATAATTTAAATAAAGGTTTCGCGTACCATAAATTTTCATTTTTTCAGAGAATTACCGAGTATCGATAAATTATGGTAGTTTCATTTATATTACGGAATATTGGAGCAATTTTATAGGGCTAAGATAGCTAAATTTAATATTGGTTGAACGAATAAAATTAACTTTAATCGTGTTTTGGTTATTCGGTATTACTTACCGAGAGATTGTCTAGGATCTGGTTAGGCCGGATGCGGTTATTTATATAATTTTTTGTTTATTTATATAATTTAGATTTCGGGCTACTTGTTTTTTTCTAGTTTTTGTGGAGTCCCTCTTAAAACTAAAGAATCCTAGGGTTATAGGTCTTAGAGCTTCCGTCCCCCATCTTAAAACAATATAGTATATATCACATCTATATGGGTTAGAGAAATCTATCGTCTATAAATTGAGAACGCAGATTTATATGGGATCTTTCTACTTACTTTAGAAAATAAATTCAATATATATATATTGGAAAAACTAGCGTTAGATCGAAAATAGGCTCGCGATAATATCACGATTATCTCTCGTCGCAGCATCCTGAGAAATTGCAATGAGACATCAAATTCATCATTCGTTTCATTTTATAAAACCAATTCGATTCGGTATGCGTATATATATATATATTAATTTTTTTGTATATGTTTGTGCTTACTCAAAATATTTATCGATGGTGTTATATATACGAATTTTGGGAGAAAGGTGAGAGACCTCGCAATTCCAGGAAGGATTGGGTTGCAGGGCCCTCTGGTCTACGGGTAGGGGAAATACCAGAGCTTTCTTTCTATGAGCAAAGAATTTTGAATGAATCCTCCATAGGTGCCAGCACGGGTCTCTGAAATAGAAGATGTCTAGAAACCTGGGCAGAATAGATGCAGGGCACTCTAGTTACGGGTGGGGACGGAGGGAGGCATAAGCAAGATATTCCTACCGGAAATCCACCTGTACTCCTATCAGATCACCTCAGTCAGACGACTCACCCACTCTCAGAGTCCCGATGCGACCGCCAAACGTTGGGGTTTGTTTATGGATGGGATAGCCGCGAGGGGTTGTGCTGCTTCGAGTTTTCCTAAGATAGTTTTACCAAATTATCTATCGAAATCAAAGAAAAAAGCAGGTCCCTTGGGCGCCGTTCATATAGGTGCGAAAGGTATGCGATAAAATTTAATATGATTATTTCGGTTTGTATGCTTGTGCTCGTGTAGGTGCCGAGAGCGAATAAATCCCTTGGGCGTTATATATGGTTCGGCGCATGATTTGAGCCGACAAGATAATAATTGAGAAATAAATATAAATCATATTGTCATGAACGTATTAATATTCTTCAGAAATTTCATAGTATTGATTATTATTATATGATTCTGGTCTATGGTTGCCTATATCGTAGCTAAAGTTCGGGGATCACAAATATAGTAAGCCGAGATCTGGGTATAAAATTGTTTTTAATATTATAGGTGGTGCTAGTATTATTAATATCATAAGTATTGATGGTAGTTTTTCTTATCAACGAAATACGAATACATAAAATCGACATTGAAATTCCTTTCGAAAAACCTAGATTTTTCCATTTTTCCGACCGTTAAAATCGTAGAGAAACCCCGAGATCCTTCCTCAACTTAATAGAAATAGTGCATTGGGACGCAGGCAGCTTATGTGCCCAAAAGCGTCAATTAGGCAAGAGACAGAGAAAAGCCGCGAAAAGGAACCAACAAAAGCGAGAAGATTCGAGCTCTCCAAGATCCCCTCACATGCATTAAAGCCCACCGCCACCCGCCAATTCGAGGGAAGCTCGGAGAGACGAATAGGAGAGAGAGAGAGAAACGAAGACAAAGCGGCAGTGAAACGAGAAGAAGACTACCGTCGCAT
>BGNK01003333.1:0-64289 GCA_003297005.1 Symbiodinium sp. clade A Y106 | reverse complement strand
ATTTATTCGTTTTACAAAGGAGACTCTCTTTCGCTTTACTTTGTTTTCATGCTTTTTTACTCCCCAGCGAATACGTCTGGCTTTCGCCTTCTTGTCTGTCGGTGAAGACGTTTCATTCACGAGTATTTATTTCTTCGCTTTTGACCCCCTGAAGCGTTTTCGTCTGGATTTCTCCTTCTTGTGTGTTGGAGAAGACGTGTTTATTCATTTCTTCACGGCTTAAGAGAACGGGGGTGTTGGGGGGAGGCGCAGCTCCCCCCTCCATTTGCAACGAGGAGGCCCCTTCGAAGAGGGCTTCGAAGGCGATTTCGCAAGGGATTTCCTGTTGCGTGGTGGAGAAGATATCTTTATTGTTTTAATAATTGTAATAGTAATAGCAATAGTAATCGTAATAGCAATAGTAATAATACAAAAGCAAAGCGTTAAAGCAGAGCAGCGGAGAAGCAGAGAAGCACAAAAGCTGAAAAGCAAAAGGAAAGCAAAGGCAGAGGAAAGCAATCAACAAGAGAAAAACAACAAGCAATCAAAGCAGGGAAGAGCAGCAAGCGAAAACTTAAAAAGAGAAAAGGCAAGCAGACAATCAGAGAAGCAGAAAAGCAGAAAAGCAAGAGAAGCGGAAAAGCGGAAAAGCAGAGAAGCAGAAAAGCAGAGGAAAGCAAAAGCACAAAATAAACAAAAAAAGCAAAAACATACTAAAGCAGGGAAGAGCTGCAAGCAAAAACTTAAACAAAGAGAAAAGCGAAGCAGACAATCAGAGAAGCAGAAAAGCAGAGAAGCAAGAGAAGCGGAAAAGCAGAAAAGCANAAAGCAGGGAAGAGCTGCAAGCAAAAACTTAAACAAAGAGAAAAGCGAAGCAGACAATCAGAGAAGCAGAAAAGCAGAGAAGCAAGAGAAGCGGAAAAGCAGAAAAGCATAGAAGCAGAAAAGCAGAGTAAAGCAAAAGCACAACAATCAAAAAACAAAAAAGCAAAACAATACGAAAGCAGGGAAGAGCTGTAGGCAAAAACTTAATTAAAAAAGAGAAAAGCAGCAAAGAAAGCGACTAAAGCCGGAGCGCCCAGCAAAAGCAGAAAACAAAAAGCAACGAGCAGAAAACCAAAACAGCAGAAAGCAAAGGCAAAAAAAACAAAAAATAATAATCAAACAAACAAAAAAGGCAAACACATACGAAAGCAGGGAAGAGCTGCAAGCAAAAACTTTAAAAAGAGAAAAGCGAAGCAGACAATCGGAGAAGTAGAAAAGCAGAGAAGCAAAAGAAGCGGAAAAGCAGAAAAGCAAAGAAGCAGAAAAGCAGAGAAGCAGAAAAGCAGAGAAGCACAAAAGCCGAGGAAAGCAGAAAAGCAGAGGAAAGCAACAAGCACAAAAACATAAAAAAAATCCCAAAAAAAAATCCCCAAATAATTCAAACTCCCTTCAGAAAAGGCAAAAACTGCAATTCCAGCAAAAGATCCTGGCAAAAATGCAGAACAACTCGACTTGTTGGGCCCGAAACAATCCAAAAACATCCCCGCTGTGGCAGTATTGGACCTGCCGCAGAAATCCAAGGTGAGTGTTGGACCCGCTAGCCGTGCATGTGGCCTTGTGAGTCGAAGGATGATATTATGATATAGTCACATATAGTCTATAATAGTCTATAATGTGATAAAATCTGAGACACTATGATATGAGGTCCAGTTGCGTCAATGTCCGGTTCGGTCTGTAGCTTTAGGGCTTGTGGCTTTGGTGTGCAGTAATACGAGCTTGTATTCGGGTAACAGCATGTTGTACACAGAGGCAAAAAAATTGTAAACAAAAGTGTTTTGCTGATCACAGTACGCCTTCTTCCTGAATACAACCATGCTTCATCTCACTGTCGACGTGTGTGCTTCTTCATTTCTTTCTTTCCGTCCTTCTTTTTACGTCGTTCGTTCTTTATTTCGTTGCTTGTGTCGTTCTTTCTTCGTGCCGAGGGCCCGGCGACCAAACCCAGAACACGGGGTACTACGAAAGTGTACAGCTCCGGGCTCCGAGCAAAACTCAGAAGCAGCATGCGCGAAAAGAAAACTGAAAAGGGTCTGCGCATGCGGTCAGCCTCCTAGCAGAAAGCAGCGATAAAGCCCACTCGGGCAAACTTTTCGAACGCTAGCGCGGTCAGCCGCGATGAACTTTGGTCCAATGGGAAGAACCCGCTGGAAGAGATCAGGACTCCGCACTCTGATGCTCGCATCTATCGCACAAGCTTTAGAAGCTGCAGAAAGTCCGCCAGCACCTGAAACAGGCATGAGCTCGAAGAGGGCAAGACATGAAAAGGCCGGACCGGAGGCTGTGACAGAGGTTACCAGCCTGGTTCCCCTTCAGTGTGTCGGACAGCCTCGGTGAAGGCCGCAGGCCGTGAAGGTCGGCCTTCTCGAGGGCAGCCTTTTGCCCAAGCGTCCGGCGCCGAAGCGGACTGCAACACTTCCGGCACGAGCTCTTGGAGCTCTAGCTGCTCCTCGGTCTCCCACTCTCCCACTCCTCTCTGACAGACGTTCCCTCACCTTGCTAGGCTCCCCAGTCTGCGGCAACTTGAGCCACGCCTCCGATCGCTCCATTCCATGCAACCGCTGGGATAATGAGCAGAGATATTCATGAGATAACAATACACCAAGCGGTGGGAACCACGTGTCAGGAACCGTTGTACGGACGGGCACAGCGCGCTGTCCAAGCTTCCGACGTCTCCGGCTGCCAGGAGGCAAGCTGCCAGCTTCACGGCCACGGCAGGATCCTGCAGCACCTGGCGACTGCCCAACCCTGTCAAAAACGGCTGTTGGATGCTGGACTTGGCGCAAACACGGCCTCGCTGGCTGCAGCGCCCTGGCGACATGTCTGCACAGTTCTTTCCGGGATCTAGCCCAAGCATCACTGGCGAGATCGCGTGAGCTTAAGAAGATCGGTGCCGGCGTGAGGAGCCTCGAAAGCCACAAAATGGGGCAGGGGTGAACCGCTGCTTTTCTTGGGGCCGTTGGCTCCGAAACGATGGGATCCAAAAGAAACTGCTGAGCTCCCTTCTCGAGCCATTGCAAGGGGCGTTCACGTGGTTGCGGAGGTTTTATCATCTTGCTGGTGACCGCGACTGTGTATGCAGCACTTCTAGCTGTCGGCTCGAAAGGCTGCGTGGCTGCGTGTCGTGAGTGCCCCATCCCCGGCGGGACCTCCCTGCATCTCATCTTCCCGCCAGCTTGGAACAGGAATGCGCCCATGGCCACTCGCGGGAAGCTCAGGGAGCACCTGAGGCGAAAGTGTCACACGCTGCAGCACGTCAGGCACGCCTCTGAGGCCGATAAGGACGGAGCTTGGATTCGCTCTGAGGCTCTGAGGGTATGCGAAGATCCAGCAGGATCTTGCGATTCTGCTCCTCGGTCCAAGCGGAAGCTCCGAATGGAAGCAGCCCGCTGCTTGACCTTCTGCAGGGAAGGGCACATTCCCTGCGATGGCCCAGCGCAAGGAGTCAGCACAAAGGCCGGCCACCTTCAGGAAGAAAGTCTACAAAGTGCGGTGGCGCTGACTGCCGCGCCTCTGCATCTGTGTCAAAGTGCCACAGCACACCAACCTCAAAGGCAAGGCAGGTCCCTGTCAAAACAGGAATCCAAGGGACTCGTTTCTCGGTGTCACGCTACCGCTCTGATGCCAATCTGTCCGAGGCCTTCAGGCGGAACAGGCGGAGCAGGCACCGCAAAAAAGAGCCGAGGGAGGGACCGCAGCGGGCGTAGTGCGAGATGCAGAGCTGCAGCAGAACGCTCCACTTTATCGTGGTAAAACTGAAGTTTCCTAGGAACAACAGTGGCGACAGCCCTGGCCTTGGGAGACAACGACTCCAAAAGCTCCAGCACCTCCCACGTCCCACTCTCACCGAAGCTTCGCTTCACGGTGGCCGAGGAGGGCCCGAGGGGCCGACCACATCTCGAGCCACCGCCTGCGAAGTTGCAAAGGAGAAAGCACAGGCCGGCCGAGAGCTGAGAAGCTGAGAAGCCCGGAATTTCCGGCCTCGGTGCGCAGCCGCTCGGCCTTCTCCTCGAAGACCTGCCGTTTCATGTCGTTTCCAATCTCTGCTGCAGGAAAAACCGAGTGCTGTTGCACAGCCAGCTGTGGAGAGCACGTGTCGATTCACATGTCTGCAGCGGAATTACCGTTCAATTGTAAGTTGTTTCATGTGATGGTTGATGAAAGCATATGGTTTCCTGCAACACTGACATACGTTCATGTGACACGGCTACAGTTGGACACACACACACAGAGACAAAATGTGTGAGGGTGACGACTGGTCGAGAACTCAAACGACACGCGAAGAGAAGGAGCAACCTTGCTGGTGGTCAGCAGGGAATGAGGGAATGAGTTAGCCCTTCGGCTCGATGGCTTGGGAGCAAAAGCAAAAAGAAAGAAAGAGAGCGAGAACCACAGAGAGAGAGAGAGAGGGAGAGAGAGGAAAACCTCTACACTATAGCCCTGGCGAAAGAAAAGAGAGAGAGGGAGAGTCCCAGTCCATGCTTGATAGAAGTGATTAGCGACATTTGCTTTGTATTTTGTGTTTAATCAAAACTCGAACTATCATGTGGCTTTTGTAGCACTTCCGGATGGGTCACTTGGCACCCCCTCGACTTCCCGGAATGCCCTGGCTTGCAAATCTTGTCGGCATGGCCTCGGGCCTCGGGCCTAGGCCTGACGGTTACCATTCCTACGTTTATCCAAGATTGGCGCTCCGCGTACCTACAATCCTGACGGCCCGCATTGGCGATCGTAAACATCTTTGCCATAGATGCCATCGTCGTTGAGCCCAAGCTTTCTCAAAAAGTCTTTTGCTGACAGGAACCGCTGCCAGCTGCCAGCTCTGCAAAAATGTCACAAGGGACACAACCTGCATGCACTTCAGCAGGGATTCGCGACCGCAAGGCGCTGGAGAATGGCACAGGGCCAATCTACCGCATTCGCCCTACCCAACACACACGAGACGTCTCACGTCTGAGCTTGAGTTCCAGCAAAATTGGGCGAGTGTGCAAACCTGATGCCCCACACCTCAGCAGCAAGCTCCATGCCGGCCGAGAGTGCCTCAACCCACCTGCAATTGGGGGACTGACAGTTTGGCAGACCGAACTTCCTATCGGGAGCTTGGGGCTGGGCATGGGCGTGTTCTCGCCACACGACTTGGCTTGCCTGTGTCGCGGGGCTAGCGGCTAGGGGTTCTTTCGACCAAAGCGTCTCTGGATGTGGGGCCTCTCGATGTCCGTCTTCTGGAGATTGTTCCGCTTTTGCCATGCCTGGTCCATGGTGAGATCGCAGCTGAAGCCTTCACCAAAAGCTTCCTGCCTCCGGGCCCTGCCTCACTCACGTATTCCTGATACCAGGCATCGATGCCGCTGTGCTCCTGCAGGAAGCGGAAGCAAGAAGCGGAAGCGAAGCAAAGGCCCATGCCCGCCACGGAGGCCTTCTTGGCCAGGAGCTGCTGGTAGATCAGCTCAGACACCTGCCCCGTGGCCTATGCCCCCATCGCTCCCCGCGTGTTTCGTTCCAGGCGCAGTCTTTGCAGTCGCTTTCACTTTCTTCACTTCAAGTCTCATCCGTACCGCGCGGAGGCTCCTCCGAACCAGTTCTCGGCCCTCGGCGTCACGCGACATACGAGTCATCGTTTCTCAAGAAACATGACACGCAGTGCAAGCTCCATGCTCTGCATGTCCTCCTTCTGCAGGCAAGGCACGTGTCACTATTGCGGATTGTTAGACTTTTTGTAGTGGTGTATTCCTCAAAGGCTTCGGGCCCATTCTCCCTGCCTCGGATTGCAACATTGACATTTGTACGAGACAAGTTCAAGGAAGCTGGGGGAAGCCTTGCAAAAGAGAAATCGTCTGCAAAAAGGGTGAATGCAGCGAATGCCCTCAAGTCTCCGATGCCGCTCTGGCCGAAGCCACCCCAGGGACTCGAGGGGTCGTTGCGGTGGTGGCAATTCACCCAGCTGAGCCCACATCGAAGCTTGCGAGCCACACGGAGGGATTTCCGCACATCTTCCGTCCAGATGGCACCTCCCAAGCCGTACTGCGAGGCATTGGCCAGCGCCAGCGCATCCTCTTCGGCCTCGAAGTTCGACAAAGAGACCACTGGACCAAAGATCTCCTCGGCAAAAGCCGGATTGCTTGGGCTAACCTCAGAAAGCACAGTGGGTTCGAAGAAGTGTCCGGTGTCGGCAAGCTTACAACGATCTCTTGGTGGTCGCTTTCCCCCCGTCAAAGCTCTGGCACCGGCCGCGATGGCACGCTCCACTTGGCTTTCGATCCGCTCGAGCTGCTTTTTGGAGATCACCGGGCCGAGCTCCGTCTCTGTTTTCAATGGGTCACCGAGCCGGAGCTGCTCTGCTTTTTCAACGAGTCGCTCCTTAAATTCCTCGAAGATCTCACTCTGAACGAGGATCCGCTTGCCGCTGACACACGTCTGCCCAGAAGCCACAAAGGCAGCGAAAGCCACCCCATCCACAGCCTCTTGGACACTCCGCGTGTCCGAGAAGACGAGGATGGGTGCATTGCCGCCCAACTCGGCGCAGTAGGCGCGGACGCGTCCTGCCTCGGCCATGGTGCGCTGGATGAGAAGCCCCGTCTCCGTGCCGCCCGTGAAGTCCACGCGCTCCACTCGCTCGTGCCGGGCCAGCGCCCCGCCAGCTTCTGAACCTCCAAGAGGTCATCGTGTCAGGGGCAAAAAAATATTGACTCGCTCATACTCGCTCTCCCTTTCTGCGCCCCCCTCGCTTTCAGTCTCGCCCTGACCCTCCACTTTGTCTTTGACCCACCCAAGACTTGAATTTGCCTCACCCCAGTTTTAACTACAACTACAAAACGGTGGGCGCATAGGGCGCCCTGCTACTCCGCTGCATTTTCTTGCTTTTTTGCGAATCCTGGATAATTCTGTGGGCTTCTACATACACGGCGATATGGTGTGCGGGTGTAGGGCCTGGGTGTTGTTTTCAAGCTTTGCGCTTTAGATTGCGGCCGACATATCTCTCTTGGAGGAATGCTATAGTAATAATGGACATTGGAGTAACAATCGAAATTATTAGAGCAAGAGTCGTAACACTCGTAATTATAGCAAGAATTGCAACAGTGATAAACATGACAATAATTAACAGCCCTCTTGCGAATCTACTGCTGGGATTCTCGGTCCCCTGCCGCGGACCTGAGCTTTTTCCCAAAAACATCTCGGATGTTGGGTTCTCGTTTAGGTTCTTAATGCGCGGAGCGTTCGCGGAGACGTCGCGGAGACATCGCGCGGGGTTCGCGTGGTACGGGCGGTGTAGGGGCGGTAAATGCGGGGTATTTGCGGTGTGGCCGGCTAACGGGGGACGAGCATTCGCAAAGGGTTCGCGTGGGGTCTCGCTGTTCCAGCGAGACTCCGTGTGCCAGGTGAGTTTTGACGACCGTTCGTGGAGGGTTCGCGGATGGTTCACGTGGTATTTGCGGGGTATGGGCGGTGTATGGGCGGGGAATGACGCGGCGCAAGAACGAACACTGTTCACCAAGCCTGCCCGAAGCACAAAACAGTAACACGTTCTGTGCACACACGTGCAGTGTTTTCCTAAGCAGTGCAGCGGCTCGCTCCATGGGACACTCGCCCATAGTACGTTGGATATCCCTAACACAGGGGCCGCCCGGCGGCGCGCTGTACACAGCGAATGCACATGGCATTTGGGGGACAACACCTCCCAACGCACTACCCTCTGCGACCCCAACGTACTATGCTAGGAAACTGAAGATGCACGAGCGCACTGCGAGCGGGAACTGCCACAGGAAAACCGGAACTGCGCTAGAATGCACTCTGAATCGGTGCGACCTCCGCCAGGCATCATGGAACCCCTGCCGCGAGATGCCGTCGGTCCAGTTGCTTGCGCTGGGAACCCACTCGAACCACAGATAGCAACGAAGGTGGAAGAGCAGAATGTGAATGGTTTGCGCCATGCAGTCTAGTTCTGGGCTGTCACTCCTGCCACGAACCAAGGCCATGAGGGCGGCGACATTATCAAGGCGAGGAGGCCCTGCAACACCATAAGCAGCTCCAACTGCGCAATCTTGGTGTCCTGATCGTCCCACAGATTGAAGACTGCATCATCGATGGGGACGACTGCGCCTAACCGCTCCTGCCTAGGGGTGACAACCAGAAAAATTCCGGAACCAACTCGAAAGGCATCCTGGGCTGCGTCACTCGCTGCCACAATCCTGCTGCCAAACTGTGGCAGCGTGCGGACAAGGCGTTGAGGCCGGGTCCAGCACAGCTTGAATGGTGCAAAAGGCAGCACGCAGCTCGTCATTGAGGCGAACATTCCTCGCGGACGCATATTGCCTGTCCTTGATGGCGTTGAGGCTAGCACGAGCTACACGCCCAAACACACCCTGGTCCAGAAAGGTTACACAACCGAACAGCTTACTAGCCTGCCCCGGCTTAAGGGTGTCTGTGGCCTGGGCTTCCCGGATGATATCCATGATCTTCTCTACTAAACGCTCACGCACCCAAACTCGGATGGTACCCTGGCGCAGCTGAGAGAAATCATGCATCAGCCCAAGGAATCACCAGATGACGCTGGCTCCTGCTGCTTCTCGGCTGAGAAAGGGAAGCCAAACAACTCGAATAACTGCTCCACTTGAGATTGGGTCTCGGCAGCAAGACTCCCCAATCTTGGAGCGTTAAGTCCTCAAAGTACATGGAAAACAAGCTGCGGAGCAATCTTCTGCACGCACTCTGCAGGAACATGGGAAGCCTGTTGAATGCTGAAACGGCAAGTGGGAGCCCGAACAACATGCCCTTGTAGCGCCTGAAACGCGGGCCCCCGGCCTCACGGTCGTGGTACGCGACCACACAAGCCCAAGAGTGATCAGGGTGCATCGGCATCTTACGGTACGCTTCTGGCAAATCTTCCGCTGAAGGTCAGTCACCATGCTGGCTGCTGCAAACTGCACATCGTGATCCACAACTGCTTCCCAATCCAGAGGATACCCAGTCGACTGGACGCGCAGGGCATATTGGAAATGGCTGTCTGCTGTTTGCCCGTATGGCACACGGGCGGCAAGGCATTGCGCTTACTTGCAACAGCACTCTCCTCTGCTGCACTGGCCCGCTGGGCCATCACACAGTCCGACCCCAAAGCCCTTGGGCCCAACACTCCCGCATCCGGCAGGTCTCGCTCACGCAGCCAACTGCCAAAGGCAGCGAAGTGCGGCGAATTGACAAGGTCCTCGATGTAAGGCCACTTCAGCGACAAGCGCTCGCTGCCCTGAAGCATGGATTGCGCCGCAGCCACTACGGAGGACTGCTGATGGGATGGGCAACCCCGGCAGGAATTTGCAACCCAGCCATCATAGCCATTAAGATGCGACTCACCTTCGCAGGCTTGCTAGCTTGACTTGCATTGTCACTGCGATGAAGGAGCCCTAACAAGAAGTCGCCATGACATAAGTCTGCGGCTCCACAGTCACACACAAGCATATGCCTGAAGCTCGGACAGCCGTGCAACCCTGACCTAGGGAACCACAACATGTACTTGTACACTGCCAACTCGGCACTGCCATCCCGGCCAGCCAGAAAAGGGTTCTCCCAACACGTGACTGGCAGCCTGTGCGAGAAGTGGCTATGGCTGATATACACTGCATCGGCTGGCAAAGCCTCGCCTCGATGCCACACATCCTGGACCTGGACCCGGGTCGAGCCGCCTGCACATGGGCACAGTCCCACGTGCGTCGCCATCATCGCCATGGAATCTGCACGAAAACTCTGGGGCGGAAGCTTCAAGAGCCCTCTCCAATCATTTGACGTTTGGGTTGGAGGAAATCGCTGGATGCGCAGGACTGCAAATCCCTTATCCAGAGCCCAGTGAGACGCAGCGGCGACAACGGTGAAGCAAAGCGACGCAGAGTGCTCCATCTCCTCGACATGGGGCGAGCGAACCCCAGACTCGTCAACGGTGGGCGACCACTCACATGCCTCATGGAGATGCCCACATTGCTGGAAGGGTAGAAGCTTCATACTAGCCGAGTTATGCCTCACGACTTGGAACTTCCTTCTGGCAGCAAGGAAGACGCAGGCAAAGTACTTGAAGTCGTGCCAGCCTCCTGACCTCTGGAGATGCTGTTCCACACAAGACACAATCCGACCAATGAAAACTGTTGCCCGGGTGCTCTCTCATGGCTCCTCTGCCGTGCTCATGTAACACATGCTGGGCTGCAAGCAAGAAGTCGGAACGCTGATTGTCGGCTTGGATACGCGCAGATTCCTTGCCCGTAACGGCGGGCAAGCCTCTGGGGAACGCTTGACTTCTCAGGGGCTTGGGCGCGCGCGCGTGTGGCGCCTGGCAACGGGGCTTCACGAATTCGAGTCTTTGTGCCGCATCCTATTGCTGCCGCGCACAGATGCACCGAGGGCAACCCGATTGCCTGCTGCACTGAGGGCTCGGTGAGATCAAAAACGGGATTGATGGCTAAGTCGATCGGCGTCAGCACTTTCCAACCTGCCCACTGGAATGCCTGTGCTAGAAGGCAACGAGGCCCAGACAACAAATCCAAAAACACAGGTGCATGGGCTGCATGGGGCTGGTCATCAACCGGCTGACCCTGACAACGCCAGAAAGAGTCTCCAAACGGCTGACGCGGCGCAAGAACGAACACTGTTCACCAAGCCTGCCCGAAGCACGAAACAGTAACATATCAGCTTCGACGAGAGCGCACGCAGGGCAGCGATCTTATTTCGGCAAGCGACTGGCAGGCGCTGCAAGATGACTTGGGCCGCCACTTCCTGAAGATAAAACTCAACCGTCTTCTGCCGGGCTCATCGACCCCTCCGCGTGACCTTGGTGAGGTTCTCTGTATCGAAATACAGGTAAGTGGCGCGCGAGCCACGGCGGATTCCATGGGTGACCCCCTGCTCATCTTTCTTGAACGGAATGCCCAAACACGCCACCGAAACGTGTTTGTCGAGCCAGGGCACAGCGCCCAGAAGCTGAACTTATGTCGCTGTTACCAGGCCTACAGAGGTGCAGTCAAGAACCAGCAATGCACTGTTATTCAAGACGCGCTGGGCACCGAGTGTACATGAAAGACATAGTAAGTTCGCTGCGTCAACATCTAGATGCCGTCCTTGGAGCCTAATGTCCTGTTCAGGGTGAAAGAGGAGTGCATTCTACGCAGTAACCATGATGAAGCCGCCCCAGCGGAGCAGCCTGCGCAGATCAATTGTTAAGCTTCAGGACGTACAGTGCAGGGTGTTTGAAATTGGTTTGCACACAAACAGCTACCAGACACGTCAACACTGTAATTTCAGTATATGCGGGTGTCTGAATGTTTTTCCTGGTCTGTTGTTGTGAAAGTCGATCCGCGGTGACAGCGCACGAGGGCGGAAGGGAAGGCGAGGGGGCGCCAATCCAACGAGCATCGCTGAGAACCTTGTGCAGCGACGCAGCGCCGGATAACCAGCAACAAGGCGACAGAATATACCGGGAGCTCGAGCGAGGAGAGCTGGCGAGGAATCGGGGTGAAGGCTTGGGATTAAAGGGATTCCGGGGCATTGGGTCTAAGGAGTTTTGTTTCGAGGGTCCACGGTTCAGCGCCTGAGGGTGTTTAGGCTTTCAAGACCTCGAACTGGCGAGTCCGGTTAATAGTCCGGGACCCTGCCTCTTTTAATCCTAGAAATGCGAGGAGTATGGGGGGCCGCGAGGGGGAACTACAAGGGGGCCGGAGTCCTGGATTAGGAAGACTACCTCTAAGCTTGTGTCCTGGATTCGGGGGGTGCGAGGGTGGGGAACCCCACCCCTCTTTTTTGATTGCAAGCTCCACGCTTTGTTAAGCAGCGAAAGAATGAATAAAAACGTGCCAGTATGAGGGAGGACGTTTTTATTCATTTTCTCGCGGCGTAACAAAGGGGAGTTTGCAGTCTAAAAAAAAGCGGTGGTGTTCCCACCAAGACTACAACCCCCCCTCATATAGTCTTCCTGAATCCAGGACTACAAGGCCCTCCCCTCATGGTCTTCCTACATCCAAAACTACAAGCCCCTCCCGCCCCCCTCATAATCCTCCTAAATCCAGGACTACAAGCCCCCCCCCCACATGTTTTCCCCTCATGTCTTCCACCCCCTTTGTAGTCTTCTTAAATCCAGGATTACAACCCCCCCCTCCCCGCTATCGAACTGGTCTGGAACTGGCGGCGCATCTCCACATAGTTGCTCGCTTGTCGGCTCGCCTCCGGGTCGTCGACACCACCACAATGCATGCGAAGCTGCAGCTCGGATTTCCAAGTGCCGATTTCCTGCTATTCGCTCGTGTTGCGGATGGTTCGGACCCTTCTGTTGAGGATGGTGTCAAAGCCCCGGTTTATGGCCCAACTCATACGAAATCGCCGCTTCAAGTCTTCAGTGAGCCATTTGTAGCCCCGCTTTTTGCCTGAAGGTGGCCTCGAAAGGCTCTGGCGATCGCTTGACCGGTAGAGCCTCTCGATCCCAAATCCAAACCCACGCAAGCATAGTGCTCCACACCTTCTGGGTTTTTCCACCTTCTCCTGAGTGACCTTCGTGAAGTCCAGCGAGTGCTCTTGAGCGAACACGCGGATCGCGTGTCGGAAGAGTTTAGAAGAATCCTCAACCTTGCCCGCCACTTAACAGCCTAGTCTATAACTATAAAATTTGCCAAACCCAGAACCGAGCCCCCTCGTCCTGAAAGCCACGACTGGCATCTGGCAGCTTTCCTTGACACTGGGCTGCGCCAATCTGCCGCACGGCGACGTCACGGGTCTCCTAGAGTTGTCGGGGTTTCAACCGTGGGTTTTCATAAAGTAAACAGGATCTGCCTTGGCTGCACCGCTCAGCTCGACAGCAACTTTGGGCTCGGAGATGTCGATGTGGGCTTCATGGAGTTGTGTGGGAAATGCAAAACTGTGTTAAAGTCTGCCTGAACTGCACTGCGGAGCTCGACGGTATGCTTCGGCTCGGAGATGTCGATGTGGGCTTCCTGGAGTTGTGCCGGGTTAGAACCTACACTTCGCAAAATACAAAACTGCGCTAAAAGTCTGCCTGAGCTGCACTGCGGAGCTCGACAGGATGCTTGGGCTTGGAGCTCGTCGATGTCTCTGCGGGCTTCCTGGATTTGTGCGTGGTTTACAACATAGCTTTCGTAAAAGCAAACTGTGCTAGCAGTCTGCATCAACTGCAACGCGGGGCTGGATCTCGGGCCGCTTGGGCTCGGCTCTGTTGTCGGTGTCCACGGCCTCTCCTGGTGTGTGGGCAGCACAATCTAGAACACAATAAAGCCTTGTCTGCCTGTGGGCTTCGGCTCGCTGATGTCTGGGCCTCCCGGAGTTGGGTTCAAAATTGGCTACTCATGTGGGGCTGCTTCGGCTGCACTCAATGGCTTGTTCACTGACCCCTCAGACGCTCAGAGCTTGCTATTGCAGTCAACATAGCAAACCTTAAATGCCAAACCTTCGAAGCTGAAAGCTTGAACCAAACCTTAAACCCTATATTCAGGACTAAACGTGAAAAAGACCTACTACAACCCCGAAAAGATTAACACTAAACTTGATCCGATCTGTCAGGAGCTAAACCCTACCAAAAAAAACCTAAAGCCACTCAAACAAATAACCCTAAGCTCGACCCGATCTGTCTTGCTGCAACCCGAAAAATCCGAAAACCTTAAGCCCTATGTCGCGACAGCTAAACCCTAAAAGCAAAACCTGAAGCCACCAACCACAAAATTTACACTAAACACCGGATTTGCCAAAGCTAAACCTTCAATTTCAAACCCTATATACACAACGGACGAAAACAGAAACTCGTAACCCGAGCCGGCCTGTGTTTCCCTGCACCCATGACGCCCAAAACAAATTCTCGCAACAGCCAACGGATCCGGATGCGGGGCTCTGTCTGGCTTTGTTCGGCTTTTCGGTATTGTTTTCGGTGACTCTGTCGAACTAGTTGATGGCTCTTTCGGGCTACCTCGGGCTTTTTCCGGTTGTTTAGAGGTAGCAGAAATACTCACTCAACCCTCATCGGCTGCCTTCATTTTAAACCTCATCGCCACTTCATCGCAATGAGCGTAATGCATAGAAAGTTACGAGTCCATTATCCCAAAAGCCTTCATCCTCATCGCGGCTAGGTCGGGCTGCCCTCATCACTCCTCATCGCTGGGATTCCGGCCCTCATCGCTAGCTGATCGCATCCGGGCTTATTCATCCCTTATTCGTAACTTTAATATCGAAAAGGCCTCATCGCTCGCTCATCGTAGACTCTAGCTGGAAGCACGACCAACAATACTGCTACTGCCTCGGACCGACTGAACACCAGTTGGGTTGTGTTGAAAACCTTTTCGGGCTATTTTGGGGATTTATTGCTTAATTTCAGGGTTTCGGGCCGCTTTTGTTTGGTGCTGTAGCTGAAGCACGACCAGCAAGCCCCGCAAACCAGGAAGACGACCGGATGCCGTTAGTGCCTCGGACCGACTCAAGGTGGATCTAGGACTGTAGGTTGGCAGGGTTGGAAACGCCCAAGTCACCACTGAAATGTCTGATTCCGTGAATACATTGAATGCATTGATGGACCCAGCCATCTGTTTGCAGAGCTAGAATGGTCACAGACATAATTGTGCGACGCTGCCACTTGAAGGCCAACCTTCTCCCAAAGCCCAAGCAAGATAATCCCCTATTGTAGATCCTGAAATGTAGCTTCTGAGTAACGGCTAATTCTTGACGACCTGTTTTGCGAGTTCCAGAGTACAAGAACGGATTTCATGCAATGTTCGAGATTGTCACTATGTTGCGAAAGGGTGCATCCTCGCTTCTTTTCATTTGTGGCCGCTANAATTCTTGACGACCTGTTTTGCGAGTTCCAGAGTACAAGAACGGATTTCATGCAATGTTCGAGATTGTCACTATGTTGCGAAAGGGTGCATCCTCGCTTCTTTTCATTTGTGGCCGCTACGCCTGTACCTGGTGTATGTGTGCACTTTCGCACTTTCCGCGTAGCAAAGGGTCTAAGCCTTGGCCTGAGGGCCCGGCACATGGCTGTGGTATTCACATCCTCCCCCCCGAAATCACAAAACCCTAAACGGCAACCCTGCCCCCGGTACGCATACCNCCGCGTAGCAAAGGGTCTAAGCCTTGGCCTGAGGGCCCGGCACATGGCTGTGGTATTCACATCCTCCCCCCCGAAATCACAAAACCCTAAACGGCAACCCTGCCCCCGGTACGCATACCAATTCTTGACGACCTGTTTTGCGAGTTCCAGAGTACAAGAACGGATTTCATGCAATGTTCGAGATTGTCACTATGTTGCGAAAGGGTGCATCCTCGCTTCTTTTCATTTGTGGCCGCTANCCGCGTAGCAAAGGGTCTAAGCCTTGGCCTGAGGGCCCGGCACATGGCTGTGGTATTCACATCCTCCCCCCCGAAATCACAAAACCCTAAACGGCAACCCTGCCCCCGGTACGCATACCCTTGCGCAGGGCGGGTCACTCACTGCTGATAGAAAAGAAGGTACACATCCGAACCAAAGTTATCAGCCGTACGATCAGATATGCGAACAGGAACAACACCGTCATCAGTAAGCCAAAAGCACAAACGATCAGAATTTGTACAGCAGTGAACGGTAGTGACCATGGGTTGGAGCTTCGCCCTGGTGTATCACCGCCGAACTGAGTCTGAGAGGAATCCAAGTGCACTGCATGTCCTGTACATACACCGGAAAACGAATGACCCTATCAAGTAAGACCCGATACCTGCGCTTGGTAGCCCTGGCACGCAGTACATCAAAATGGAATCTCCCGACTTGTAAAATGATTGCTGGGGGAACGTGTACGGCCGCGTGTCTCCGACTTTGGCCGTGCCAGCAATCCACTACGTCCTGTACCCGAAAAGTCGCACGGGCATCAGCTGCCAGTGTGCACGGGGGGATGAGGCCCAGGGGGGCCGACTGGCCCATATCCACAATCTGTACACAATCATCTCCCTCGGCTTACCACGGCACCGTAAACCTAGTTGTCTCCAGCTGCGGCCATCTGGTCACATGAAGGAGAAACTCCGCCACATCGTGTTGTCGATGCGGTTGCTCCCACTGCGCCGTGAGTCTTATCCACTCAGGATCATCCCAAAGGTGAACCACCTTCCGCGAGCACAACCTCCGAACTATCAAAAGCAAACTCTCGCTAAAGATCGAAGGCCCACTAAGATGGCAATTAAGATGGATCAGACTCAGGAGCAAAGCATTGGCGTAACAGAAGTTGGGCCTATGCCCCAGGCGGATCGCCGCGTAGGTCACTTCATCAAGCCGTCCAGTCTCTTGGCCAGGGCGCTCATCTGCATCCGTTGGTGGCGTAAGAAGCATCCGCCCGCGCGAGGAGGGCGTCTTCATAATGGCCTGGAAGCTTTCCTTGATGGTCTCGACGAGGTGCTGAAACAGCACCACCCGCATGGGAGCCTGTAGCGCCGATGGGTCCTCCTTCTTGGTGGCGTGCCACTGCTGGCCGATGCGGTACAGTAACTGCGCGAGTTGTTTCTCCCGTCAGCATGAACCCAGTGTCCTGCCGCAGGATGGTCTGCTGCGTCTCCTGCCTGAGGATCAAGGTCTTCATGATGCCTAGAAGGTTGCGCATCTCCTGGATCTCCTTCTGAGTCGGCGGGTCCCTGTCCTCCCTGGCATTGAAGGGGCGGCGCTGCTGCTGGGTGGCTCCCTGAAGATTGCCCTGCTGCCGCCCAAAGTTGGTGGAGCGTGACCCCTGCGCCTTTCTCGGATTCTGCCCCTTTCCTCCTTTTGGCCTTTTTGATCCGGTTTGGATCACTTCTGAGGCCGGCTTTCCTCCGCCCACGGATCGAACTCCCTCTCGCGACGCAGATCCTGTTTCCAATCCATGTCGGTCCTGCCCTGCTGGGACTGGTCGACCATGCTCCGAAGGAAGTTCAGCTCCTGGGTCGCCTCCATCAGCTCCGAGGGGACGCCCTGCTCGTGGCGCATCAGCATGCTGTCGAACATGGCTGCTGAGGTCAGCTGGGGTGGCACCTGAGATGGTGAGCGCCCTGCCTCTGGCAACGCGGCGGTGGAGATAAACCCCATTCAACACCCCAATGCATGCGCGTCCTTGCGTTTGTAGGTCTGTCCACAGAACTGGCACGGGTTAGCAAGGCTGAGTTTGCTGGCCTTGATGTCACTGATGCAGGCATGTGTCTACGTACATATTGCGGGGAGGTGCTCCAATGGTTGCACTCTACACAGTGATGCAGCTTCGCCCTGACAAGGGGCAGCGAAGCCAGGTCCTGCCATGTACAGTCTTTTGCCTTAGAGAGCACTCCGGCGATGCCACAAGTGCATCAGTCAACCTCGGCAGTGCTTCTTGTTGGGCTGCCGGATTCTCATAGAGGGCCCTAAGTCCCGCACAGCTCTTAGAGTTGACATGGTAACGGAAGGCATGCCAGGTGCAGAAGGCATGCTTACAATGCTTGCACTGCGGCATCCCATCAAGGGCATGTGTCATCTCCGCACTTTTAATGGAGGCTTTGGCCTGTGCATCCCGCTGTTGTTGCTGATCCTCACTAAAGTGGTACCGATACATGTGTTTTGGGGGGGAGGCCTGAGTCGTGAATTGCTGTCCACACTGGTCACAACTGAAGGTTTCATGCAGGACCCTATCTACAGCAACAAGCCGGGCAGGGACCTCTGGCATCTCCGGGGTTGGTGCACTTGGGTGCCAACACTGGTGGCCATCAAACAGGTGCCCTCTCACAATGTGGCGCCACTGCAGCTGGCTTGGTCCTGGGGCCAGCGACGAGGAGAGAGCGCCGTCCAGCGCGACACGGTTCATGAGTGCATTCTGTAGGCGCCGGACCGGGTCTGGGAGGCCCAGGCGCTTAACAAAATCTGCGTTGGTCTCCTTCGTAAACATGCTGTGTGAACCGGCTATTGCACGGGCTTGCTTGATTAGCTGGGTCTGCAGACTAAGAAGCTCCTTCTGCGGCAGGCCAGTACTGTCCAGGGCATGAAAAAGGGCCGGCCAGACACAGCCTCTCCACAAGAGCAGTCGAAGACGTAGCGGGACAGCCTTGTTCCGGAGCACGACTCCCAGCCTCGAAAAAGCGCTCCTCGCCAGGGTGAGCGTGTGCTTGAAGGAGTCAGCCTCGAATTTGCAGAAGCCGATCACTGCTCCCAGGTACACACATGTTTAGGGACGATTTTGATGTAGAGTGCTTGCCCGTCCACACTGAACCTGAAACATTTGCCTTGAGGCCGGTCGACCGTATATCTGGCCAACACGCGGGAGGCATAGGTCCCCTGCAGTTCAAGTACCACAACAGTTTTATCCTGGCTGACTGTGAGTCCAGCTCTGAGCAGGCAGGCCAGGATGTGGGCCTAAGAAGTCAGCTTAGCGAAACGAGGGAGCTGTAACGAAACGGATTCCCCAGGCTACTCTCCTGTTTTGGTGGCGGCTCTGTGGCAGCTCTGAATCCCAAAATGTGCAGATTCGACTCATGTGCCGCGGCTTTGACCACCACGGCTATGACGACGACGACTGCGACGAGTTTGGTGCATTTTCTTGTTTTTATCTTTTTGGTTTCTCCTGTATTGCAAATGTTTCAAAATGTTTAAGAGATTTTTCAGACTTTCATCATTGTTTCAGGATTGGGCTTTTTTGACATCGAAACCAATGCTCCAAGTTCAACCGACAAGCCGCTGGATTTTCTTATTTCACCTTTTCCCTTTTTCCTGATTAATTTTCCGGAATGTTTGATTCCTTAGAAACCACTCCACGTGAAACTTAACATCCAAAGGCTTCCGATGCAGAACTACCTCCGAAGGCTCCTGCCTGGTTTTCTTCGAAGATGGCAAAAGCAGGTGCCGTCACACAAGAATAGCAGCGGCAAAATCAACACCAAAGCAAATCTCAATAGCGTCTCAAAAACCTTCAGACCTACCCTTGAAACCCCGAAGACCCAAAGGCATCAGTTCAGGATTTCAAGGAAGATCTAGGTCTGAGGTCTGAGGGTTTAAGACATTGTTGAATCGGCTTTGAGAATGCACGAACTTTTGGAAAGCTCGGGTCTTTCGGTTTTTAGGGGCTAGGGCTTCAGGGTATCAGGGTTTGCCGGTCCTATGGTTGAGGAACCTTTTGAATCGGATCTCAAACCCGCTGTCTTTAGCCGCCCACGAAATTGTTCAGTGTCGCATAGCGAAGCCGCCACGGGGCGGCGGCGGCGAAGCGGCCCGGACCAGCGCCGGCGAGGCGGGCGATCAACCCCAGGCGACCAAGGAGCCTGAGGCTCGTAAGATCCGGTTTGGGGAGATGAGCGGCAAGTCGAAGCTGAAGGTTCAGCACAAAAACCAGTCTGGCAGGAACGACATAAGTGATTTTTTCTCATCTCCCAGCCCTTACAAAGAAACTGGATTTATCCCAAAGCTTTTAGTTGTTATAATTTCGTAGTACGTAGTAACCTTTTCTTTGTGAAGTTTTTTGGAGAAGTAAGGAAATGGAGGCAGAAGCGCCAGCCTGTCATCAACAAACACCAAAATCTGTCGGATTGAGCGACGACATATCCATGAAACAGATCGCCGGTCGAATTACTACGGGCTTGTCCTTCGAGCAGGCCAAAGTGGAGAATGGCAAGATTGCTATGAAGACTTCCCGCAACGAGTGGGTAAGCTATGGAGACCTCCGAATCCTCAATGGTTCACAGCAGACACTGATGTTGAGTATATTCAGGCGAAGTTGGCAGGTCAACGGTCGTCGTTGTCGTCAGTCGTCAGTTGTCCTTCGTTTCGGGCCGCTTGGCTTCCCCCCACTCCGCAATTTGCGGAGTGGGTACTGAGCCCTCCCACCGCGACCTGCGGCAAGGTGGGTCCCGTCGTACCAGCCCTGCGACCCAACTTCACAAGCGACTCACTCGGCGATGTGCCGCGCGGAACCCAAGCCGCGCGCACGGGCATCCCGCACGGCGCGCATCCCGCGCGCGCCGCACCCAGAGGTAGGGCTTCAGCATACCCCCGCACCCCGGTCTGTATGCATTGAGGGGCCAAAGCAGCCGCAGTCGCTTCCCCTCCCCGGCTTCGCTCTCACTGCAGTCTCCTCTGACAAAGCACCAGCACGCAGGGTTTGGACGTTTGCCGAAAGTTTGTCTTTCTTTTTTTCTCCAGCGCACCCCATCCGACCCCGGTCTCCTCCCCATTCTCCACCCTTGGGCGGGAGCACGATTCCCACCCCCAAATGCCCCGTGACACATGTGCACCCTTCTAAATTCTCATCTTCCGGAAACATCATCCACCTCGGATCAGGGCAATATCCCCTTTTCCATGATGGAAAACAAATTGTTGCACGAGGTTGCATGGAAAGCACCCCCCAATTCGTTGAGTAGGGACAGAAAAGTAGAAATCGCGAACTTGTCCGCGTCGAGGTCCATCGAATTCGTTCTTGGATTGGGATTCGTGGAATGCCCGTTGACTGCTCTGACTGCCCACGGCCGTACCCACCATCCATCACAAGCCTCGAGCCAGTCCTCGTCTCTTTGCCTGGTGGCGTGCGAGCCGCGCAATTCCAAGAGTTGGTCCTCTTTGGAAATCAACATGTCCGCCATATAGGAGGACCGAGATTGTAAGGCCCACCAGGTGGATCCTTAACTCTGATTCCCAAGAATTGCAACCTGATCTTTGCACCCGCGCGCTGCCTGTCGTTGAGGATGTTGCCGTCGATGAGCAACTGGACCCTTCCGTTCAGGACCCTCTTCAAGAAGTCTTCCTCTGGTCGGCGTCTCTTACAGATGCTGATGCTCAACCTCCTTCGTCGCATCGTAGGACTTGTTGATCTGTGGTGGTCTTGTCGATGTACGTCGTTCCAGCGACCCGCGCAAGGCGATGCCGAAGGTCAGACTGTATCATGGATAGTGCCCATTCGGCATGCTTCATGGCATAGTATCTCATGTTCCTCGGTACACATTCATCAACCAGGTCCCAATCACCATGGATGAGTTTAGCACCCTTCAGTAGTATGAGATCGAGAACTCCACCGCGAACACCATCAGAGATACACTTGTACCCTGCGTTGGCGTAGCCATTGTCGCTTTCGGGATCGCTGCGTTGGGGAAGACATCGATCCCTGTGACCGGACATCGATCATATCGTCGTTCGTGGCAGGGTCGTAATCCTTGAAATCAACGCCGCACAGAAAATATGTTCCTCTGCGACTGCTGACCTCTTGACTACAGTTGTGCTGTGTCGTACCGCATGAGGATCAGGTCGCTCGTGATCGTCTCACCGCTTCTACGAGGTCGTGCCTTGGCTTTGGGTCGCCTGCCTGAGGATGCAACGCTTTCAGCTGCCTCCACATCCATTGATCCAGAGCTTTCGCGCTGTTGCTGGGCAGTGTCTGAAAACATTGCAGAATCATGTTGCCTTTGATGCTTGGGAGAGGAATAGATGGCGTTCTGCATGATCTCAACTCCTCGCTGAACTGATCTCACCATATTCTCGTCGAACTGGCATTCCCGCAATGCATGCCTTGGATCCCCACGTACTACACAAAATGTAAGTAAACGGTCATTGAATTCAAGGGTACAATCAACGAGGTTCATGAGACAATTCATGGCGCGCTCCCTGGCTGCACTGTGCATCTCGTGGTTTGGATCCATTGGCGTAACATCTTCCTCCTCATGTTGCCCGCCTTCTTCCACAACAACCTCTGGCATAGGAGGGGCACTTGCAACCTCTTGAGTCGGCCGTGGCCTCACCCAAATTGCAGCGTCGCTACTTGCAGGATTACAAGGAAATCCACGGATAATCCCTCGACCATTCCGGCGATATAATTGACGATAGTTTCATCCTTTCTGGGTGTAGATCTCTTTCTCGGAGAATCGGCAGGAATCCTCTGCTGATGCAGATCGCCAAAATGATCGTTCAAGCCCTCGCACGCATGTGTTTGTAAAAAGCTTTCAGAAGAACGTTCATGAAACCTGCATATGCGGAGTTGCCAGTGTCATAGTAGCAGATGTAGCATAGTTCCCCATTGCTGTCGTACGCCCTGTCCTATGCCAACTGCTTTGCCTTGCCCCATCCCACGTACTCAACGGCCTGATGCGGTGCAATACGAAGACCACCAAAGTGAGAAATCGTTTTGCTGTAGTCCGGATAGACGATCGGAACACATGCCTTCAAGAAAACGACCATCTCCTCTCGGGGATCCTTGAACTGAAGCACATTGTCCTAGGCAAACATGGTCATAGCCAGCGCGTACTGCTGCCAGTGGGTGGGTGTGTGGGTGGGTGGGTGGCTGGCTGGCGCTGGTGCTAGCAGTTTATATTCTTTTTCTTATCATACGTAGTGGTAGAGCATGAACTATANGGGTTGTGTGTGCTTGTGTGGGGTTGTGTGCGGTTGTGGGCGCGGAGAGGAGGCGTGAGCGCGACATGGGGTGCGCAGGCGGTGTGCGGGAGAGGCATGGACGGAGTGCGCGGATGCGACTGCAGCGGCTGCCACATCTCGAAGATTGCTTTGCAGATGCGACAAAACGACATCGCGGTGATTTCCAGTCTTGCATCACTGTCTTCGGTTGATTTTCGGGTTCCCGGCTTAACCTTGTTTGTCGGTCCCGATGCCTTCTCCGGGAACTACCTGGAGGACTCCGGGCGGCAGCCCGCTTTCTTGCAAGAGCTCGGCTAAGCGCAGCACCGTAAGGGGCGCCTCGACGGGTGGCTTGACCACCACCGAGTTCCCTGCAGCCAGTGCCACCGCGATCTTCTTGGCCGCAATGAGCATGGGATGATTCCTCACTGACACGGCCGGCTTCTGCACCCAAGCAAAAAGTTTCGGGTAGGGACAACTGGTCGAGCAGCCTCGTTCGGGAGAAGCCGCAAAGCGCCACGAAGCATGGCAAAGACAGAAAGCCCCGTTTATTGACCTTATGAATTTGATCATTCAGGCTGCCATGGCGTGATCAGACCACAGACGCCCAAAGGTACCCTCCAGACCAGGTTCACATGGTCGCGATCGATTGCCGGGAGTCGGCCCTCGAAGCCCTTGGTCGCGGCATAGGCGCCGTGGTACTCGAACCACTCGGGCACCCTTCCAAGCTGCGCATGGTACTCGCGGAGGCAGCGCCCTGTCTGTCGTGTTTCCAACTCCGCCAAGTCCTTCAAACTTTGACGAAGGAGCTCTGCGGCTTTCGAGAGGACCCGACATCTGTCCCGGGGCGAGAGTCTCTCGCTCCAGTCTCCCGCTTCGAAGGCCTTGAAGGCTTCCGAGACGGCATGGTTGACGTCTGCAGCGCCCGCAGACGCGAAGGTGGCCACCTCCTCGCCCGTTGCTGGACTCAAAACGGAGCAGCGTTGCCCTCCAGCGGCCTCAACGTATTCGCCGTTCACCCACAGCCCATAGTGGCCGTAGTGTGATGAGAAAGGCCGGCGAAACAAAGGTCGCTGCACAGCCCGGGCCCATCGGCTTGCAACACGCATTGCTATGTCAGGACCCCGTCTACTTTGTCGACTGCAACGTGTAAAATCTGTCTAAGAGTCTGGGAACGTTTAAACACTCTGCTATGTAGATGCTCCGTCTTGCTGGCTTAGGTCTCTTCGAAAGCTGGCTCGCGCACGTCAGAGAACAAACCGCCCCGCATGCCTTGTGACATCAGACCATGCCTGATTCTGCGTGTACATCTCCAGGGAGGTAAGCCGGCGATCTTGCAAGATCAGATGGACGTCGACATACTTACCCCCGCCCTGCTGGGATTTCCTGTGTTCTGAATGCACGTCACTCATCTAAAGGAGTACGGCTCTCCTTACCCTCCTGTCCCTGACTGCGTTAGCCTTCTCCGGTCGAGGGCTGTGCTGCAGGGCCGAGCGCTGCGGCACGGAAGGCCTCCAGCGCGGGGGTCGCACCTGGGCTGCACTGGGCGGAGCCGCTGCAAGGCAGCGCTCGCCGGGATCCGCTGGGCTGCCGACCAATGCTGGGCGGCTGTTCGTCCTGTGGGAGCGGCCCAGAAATAGCCACGGCCGCCGCAAACAGAGCGGTCGCACATGCGCCTTCCGGCCCGGCCGTGGTGGGCCCTGGCCCTGGCACTGTGCAAGGACGGCACGCCACCAGGGCTTCTCGTCGCCCCCATGAACCAAGAGTGAAGCGCGTTTTTTGTACTATCGAGGAGCCCACACCTGGCCCCTGGCAGCTAAAGAACACAGAACGAATCTGAGTTCCGGGCATCTCTTCTTGCCGAGTACCCATCTCTCACCATCGTTGTGGCTAGGTACTCTGCCTGTGCTGATCTCGCGCTGCTTGCTGCTTCTGTCCTGCTCTGTAATGTCTCGCACATACCGGTGTCTGAGCTCAATAGTCCTGTCGGCCCGGATGTGCAGACAGCGGAAGCCACAACCGAGGCTCGCAAGCATGCGCCAAAAACTACCCTTTCCTTCCCAATGCTGCTATCGGTGTGTCAGGTGATCTTAGTGATAGTGAGACGGCAGGGAGGGAGCCCACACTCTAGCAGCCTCGCTCCGGGCACGTGAAGTCCGTGTGAAACATCCACCGGGGGGAAGCGCGTGTTGCGCCTTCCACTTCCACGGTTACTTCTGGCAGTTTCCGATGAGCCACTCCATGCCTTCCTGTTGCAACCGCAGGGCACCGTGCTGGACTGCTGGACCAAGCGCGCACAAAGACAACACCACGCTAAACCCGCCTGCAGACCTTCACCCGTTTTGGCGCTGCATGCTTGGATAGTCCACCTCAGCGACACAGTCAAAGCGAGGGTGGAGCCAGCGTATGCAAAGGCCGATTGTTCGACGCCAAGTTGCACTCGGTCAGTGATGCCTGCCAGCCCCATGACGTCTGCGATCTCGTCTGCAGGCGAAGCTTGTAGCAGATCCTTCAAAGCGAGCAGCACATGCGCAGCGGCGCGTCAGGTGCCACCCTTTTGCTCCTGCTTGTTCGCGTAGACCAACCTCAGCGGTGCTGAGCGATGCCGGAGAGACTAGAAGAAAAAGCAAAGAGATCCGAAGGTCAGCAGAGAGGAAGGGAGACATCCAACACATACGCGAGCGGGACGTCGGACACCGATCTCAAAACTTCCCCAGCTGAGATGGAAAAGATCTTCTTGCCACGCTTCGCTGGAGACGGGTCCAGACTACTGGAGCGCCCTGCGACCCGACGCTGACCTTCGTTTGAGGACACCCGACCAGACCAAGGCAGCGGAGAACTCGAGTCCAGTGAAACGCTTGATTGCACAAAGCAGGGAGCAAAAAGGAACTGTCATCGCTTTCAGGAAGTGCTACAAACCTGCACCCTGATTCACTCCCTACTTGCGACGCCATAATACTCATCGTACTCATGAAATAAAAACCCACACATCGTAACAACACTTGTCGGTCTGCTCGTCACCCCGATGGCATTCCTTAAGTCTTTTGAGTCCCTGGCATGGGCGTTCCCCCGAGCTTGTCCTCCGCCAGGAGCTCCCGCAGCTCAGCGCTGCTCTCCTCTAGGCGCCGCCGGTCGGATGAGTCGATTACGTAGACCTCCGGGACGAAGAGTTGAGGTCTGGAGTCTTAGGGTTTCAGGATTGGTAGTGACTAGTGTCATGCATACATCTGTAAGTACTGCTTCAGACTCATTCGCACTACCCAATGCCGCGATGGACGTGGCTCAGGCAACGGTGCACAAAGTTCCGGCAGTTTTGGGGTTGTGGTGGTGGTCCCCGGGTTGTCCGGCAGGGTAAGTCCCGACCCTACAGGGTTCTTCGGAGCTTCTGCGGATCCGGCGGATGTCATGCGCCCTTTGGCATCCGAAATTGAAAGGCGCTGCAGTGCAGCAACCAATATCACCCGACAGTTTGCGGCCTGTTTGCAGTGGAAGTGGAACCGTTGAACCGGTCCCTGGTCCCTTCTGGAGATGTTGGAAAACCCGTGGCAGACAAGAAGAGGGGCCCGGCCAGTTTGCTTGCGCACCGAACGTCTCTGTCGGCAAAAAGAAGAAGAAGGCCCGCCTTTCCGCCGTCTTGCCATGTCTGTTCCTTCTTTTTGCTTTCATCCTTCGCCATCGTCTCAGCATTTCTCAGTCCAGCCGAGTGAAACTGTTGACGTTCGTTTTCTTGTGCTAAAGCTGTTCAAGGATGCAGACAGTTTGTGCTTGATGCTGGGCGTTGTGCGCAGCTCTTCAGGGGCAATCCAGACGGACGCCCCCACACTACTGCTTCCTCTGCATGATGGGACTGCGACGCATTGGACCGAGCGCCGGGCGAGCGCATCCGTGTTCTCGAAATAGTTGCTCCAGTAGGGTCGAATCGCTTTCTGCCCACCAATGTCCCAAACGTTCAACTTGAAGCCATCTTGCATGATGCTCTTGATGTTGAACCCCTGAAGCGGGCCGGGTGAGAAAAGGCACGGCAGATATATAGATGATATGCACCAGTGCGAGGGAATCCTTTGAACAACATCTCGGGCCTGTGTCGGCATAATGTGGGAGATGTCCTCCTCGGACCTAACCCAAACGTCAGCAATCTGGGTCTCGACCAGACCGAATCTTAGTCGAGGCACAGCTTCTTGAGAATGGTGGTCTTGCCCGCGTTGTCCAATCCCAACACCAGGATCCGGGCTTCCTTGTCGTCCTGTGCATGTGGCAGTGTGGCAGTGTTTAAAAGGCATCCATCTGCGGAGGCCCGGCGGTCCTTCTTCATCTTCTTCAAGATGTTGAGCAATCCCATCGCGCGTCTGTGTGGTTTGCACAACACGGAGGAATGCTTTCGGCCCGTGGCAAATGCTGCGGATACAGGTCGAGTCGAAACAAGGAAGCAGACTCGCACAAGGGCTAGAATCGGCTGGAAATGCTGAATCCAGCTGCGTTGTATTAACACCAAGGCATCTGCATTCTCCAACCAGGTAACCATTCAGTGAACTATGACCTTCGGAAGCGACCCTAATGTCACTGCATCGCTCACTCCCCATGAAGGAAGGAGCGTGTGTCTGACGTGCTAGAGTCTCAAGCTTTCCAGCTTTCCACCTATCAGCCAAGCCGAACCGGCGGACCGGACCTCCGGCCGGACACAGACAACACTTCCCGAATCTGTGCCACACATCTTCTTGGCAACCCTTGCGCATAACTTCATGGGGCTTGAAAGGCCAGAAATGTCACCAGACAAAGTATCCAATGATTGCGCCCCAGTGCCAAGCAGTGGACACATGCAGCTTCGAACAAGAAACAAAAGGAGACTTGAGAGGATACACATCGGGCATGCAGGACCGTTCCGAAGGCCTTAGGCCCTGCATGTAGAAGCAGTCACAAGTACCCCCGGAAGACATACAGCAGAAACGCTAAACCAGAAAACCGTAAGCTCCGAGCCGCGAGCCCGGAGGTAGACGGCCAGATGCTTTACAGGCGTTTGTGGGGCTTGGGCTGCGAAGCCTATGGCTTGGGGTGAGCGGCCCGGAAGAGGCTACGGCGGACAAGGCCATTTCAAGATTGTATTTGGATCTGCTTCCGGCTTTCCTGGTGCCAATCTGCTTTGCGTAAACATAGCCATCACAAGGAGCTGTAGGACACCAACAGCATTTTCCCAGAGGCCAAACACTGAAGTCTATGCAGATGCGTAGAGCGCCCCGAGGATGCCCTTGGACCATCAGAATCCTCCAAGACAAGATGCTCCGCGCTGACTCACTTTGAGCTTGATGTCACATTGCTTTGACCTGTCTCGCCGCCTCGTGACGGTAGTAAACGAAGAGCAGCGAAAAAACATTGAGGCAGCACCGCGCCTGACGAGTTTGCCTCCGTGGAGTTTGCCTCCGCAGAGCTCGCCTGAGTGGCATTCTTTTCGGTGGAGTTCGACTCCGCGTCCGCTTCCGCCTCCGCCTTGCTGTGGGCTTCCGGGAGGGCGCGACATCTTCTCGATGCAGGCGCCTTCTTCATCTTCTCCTCGGCCTTCTTCTTTGCCTCCGTGCCTTAGCAGAAAGCAGCAGCATGCGACAGCGTCCTCTTCCGCAGGCTTCCGCAGGCAAAGGGGCGCAACTTGTGGACCAATTGCTTCTCGATGTCCATTCCGTGACTCAGCTCCTTCACAAACTCCTCGTGGCCTGGGATTCTGGACTTGAACATGACCGCTGATACACGCTTGGCAACATCAACCAGCGATCATGCAGAAGGATGCTAAGAGTTTGCTTGACCTTCGGATAGCAAGTCTGCAACTGACCACGTGTGGTAGCCCTATGCACCAACTCTCTTGCGAGCTGCGCGTGTTCTCCTGAAGCCACATGTCCTTGGATCACTCATCGCATGCCCCTGCTCTACACGATCGTCTTGGTTGAAGGGTCTGGAGTCCAAGCAACGGCCGTGTCCACGACCAGGCCCTTGACTTGATCTTCGTACTGCTTCGTTTCCTTCTTGAGCCTCGCACCGGCCACGGCCAGGACTGAACTTGTCACTGTGCCTGACCCCAATGACCCCAATCCGGAATAGCCGGCTTCGCGATCTGAGCGGTCGTGTCCGCATATGCAAAGGCCTCATCCTGGGTGCGACTGTTGCACGAATGTGCTCTAGGATTTGGGATCCGCACCTTAGCCGACTCAGAGCCGGCGCCATCCTCGGTGCCATGTCGCTTCAACATGTCGTCGTCTGGACATGTCTGGACGATGCCCACCTTAGCCGAAGCGTTGCTGCCGTCCTGAGATCACGTGGGCCGTGGGCCGGGCCACATTGCAGGGAGTTTGCTCAAAGCACCGTCCAAAGCACCGTCAGCACCGTCCTCGAGGTGCAAGGCCGAGGCCGAGCTGCGCCGCTTCCGCCACTCCTGCGAGAACGCGAGAACGCGAAGGGCGCCGCTGGCCCCCCACGGCCGGCCCCCCCGGGGTGCCTCCGCCTTCTGAGGCCTCTCGGCAGAGGCCCCCGGGCCACATGCGCTCAGGAGGAGGAGGAGGAAGGTTTCCGGCCATGGCCGTGGCCATCCTTCAGAGACTTCGCGACTTCGCTCAGAGATGCGCACCTGGGGCTCAGAAACTGAAAGGGCTCTGGCGTGTCATCGAAGCATGGCGCTTCGAAAGGAACCTAACTTAGCGGCGAGCTTGAGCCCAGGCATCCAGGCATTAGGGCCATCTCCTCTTACAGTTCTGACAGTTCTTCCCCGGACCCTCTGCGCAGGTCCTTTGCATTTGTTCGCGGTACCGCGCCCTCACGGCCAGCGTCGCCCCACAATTTGGCCAGTGCTTTGGGCCATCTCCGCTACCCGGCTCCCCTCAAACCGTTCCATGGTCTCAGCGGATTGGAAGGCGAACCTTCCTCATCCCGCTTTGGGCTTAGGTTGAACCTGCACAGCCGCCAGAACTCCGAGCTTTCCGCGAAGACCGGCAAAGCCAGCCTTCGGTTTCGCCTTCGCCTTCGCTTGAGGCGAATCGGTCGGTGTCTTGTTACCCTCCTGTCTTCGAACAAGTCTTCTCAAAGAAGCCATGCCCGCGGCATGAATCAGGACATCCAGCGCAAGAAACTTTCACTCCTCGCCATCAGCTTGGGCAGATCGATCTCCTGATATGACGGGTGCTACTGAACAGGAAACCTGCTGTGCAGATGATATTGCCGGCTAACAACAATGCCACAGGAATGGTAACAGAGACGTCAAAACAAACCCGTCAATGCTCTTTGATCGATAACGAAGAGAACACCGGGTTCGCCACAGACAGACCAGAATTTACGTAAACCTGACTTTAGCATCCCAGTTTCGCTGAATCTGTCGGCGCTGTTTTGGCCTGACGAAATCACCTGTCACAGTCGTGGCTCGAAAGCTTCCAATCGCTTGCTACCACTACACTCTGATTTGAGTTGCTGACACAAGGTCAACTGATCGTGCTCGTTATACATCATCGTCAACAGGCTCAGCAGCCGGTGAAAGAGGTACATGGCTCACTGTGGTCCGACTACCTGACTCAAGCTCGGCTCCGCAGTGGCTCGAGGCGGGCCGGCGTTGGAATGTGATGCTTGGGCATCTTTCCGCAGTGCCTGTTCTTCGGGCTTCATGGTCATGTGCTATTACAGCCAGTGCGACCCAACATTGATCACATGTGGCAGTGGAACGGCATGTAAAACTCCTCGCCTCATGTTCCCCACACTATCCGGATCAACTTTGTTGTCTTCTGCGGCAAGCTCCACTCCCCCAGATTTGGGCGTCCGGCATATCACAAATGCAGGACGGCTGCCGATCTCAGCATCAAATGTCCTTGCCTCGTATAGGAGTCGAGTCCACAACCAAGATTCCAACAAGACTTCCCGACACAAAGCGTCACTGCTCTTTCGGACAGTGCCCTCTTGAGCTCCCTCAAAGAGACTGAAGAGGGCTAGAGCACAGAGCACCCTCGCATCCTCGCCTCAAAAGAGACCGTTATGGCCGTTATATGGCCGTCGCAGGCTTACTCGTGCCCGGCTGAGAAGAAGCGAGTCTTCGAGGGCATTGGGGTGAGACTTTGCCAAGCATGGGCGTGCTCGATTCTGGAGAGCAGATGCGCACTGCAAGTAAGACCACCCCTTTTTTCTTGCATGTACATAAAGCATATAGGGTGTAGGAGTCTAGAGTATTGAAATCTCTCACGAATCTCTAGCGAGTGCGCGCATGCCCGGCTGCGTGCTGTGCCCTGCGCGCTCGTGGCACCAAGCTCGGAACATCGTTTGCCGAGGCTCATAAGCCCAAACGTCCGCCTGACACTCAAGAAGATTTTTTTTCGAAAGCCAGACCCAGCCTCTGGCGCCTCACAAAGCCAGAGGCTCACAAAGGAAGACCTCCCGGGCATGTCAGGGACCTCGTCAAGACGCCAAGCGCGCAAGGCAAGGCTTGGCCTGAAAAACAAGAGCACAGAGCACTGTTCTGGGGCCCAAGCTGACTTCGCCGTCGCTCATCATCCCCGCATCCCGGAAGTCCGTCGGGCCTGAGAGACGGCTGAGTTGCGAAACGGAGGAGGGCCAAGGGGCGAGCGAGTTGCGTCCGAGTGGCTGTTGAGCCCAGGGCCGGACTTGCCCTCCTCAGTGACAGAGGAGCAGAGCACTTCTGGCAGCACTTGCTGCGTGCTGCAGCGCAGCCTGAAACCGCTCTTGGTCATCTGGGCCCCCTGCGGCCTCCGGCCGCTTCTCGTTCACCAGATCGATGCCCTGAGCAGCGATGCGACAAGCTGCGCCGTACGTGCAATGGGCCCCTGATCCCGATCCTGGGCGTGGCTGAAGAGCTCCAGCTCAGAGGTCAGTCGCTCCTGTTCTGTCTTAGGGTCTATCGCGGGAACGAGTCAAGTTTGATCGGTCCTTGCCCGCAAGCAGAAGCCCTGGAGCCAGCTTGTGGCCTTCAAAGAAGCAAGTCAGCATGTTACCTGCACTTTTTGCCAACTTCTGAGCCACACACCTGGGCAAACGCCCTTTAGACGCACCACGGTTTCGTTCTCCTGTCGTCGTCAACAAAGAAAGCTTGGTCATGGGAGGTTGTGGACCGTCCTGTCTGAGAGTCTTGAACATGCGGGCCATCCTGGCAAGCAGGGCTCCAGGCTGACACAACCCGGACTCCCTCCACCTAATGCGCGGAGGTACCCCGCGCAAGCAACCCTCGAGGACAGGCTTGGGGGGATGAGGGTGGGTGGGCAGGTATCGGTGGGAAGGTAGCCAACGCGGGCAAAAGGATCCCTTTTGCAAGATTATACCTCCGTGCATGAAAAGCTCCAACCCCAACCTGTGAGACGCGTGGGAAACGATGGGAAGTAGTACACCTCGCGCAAGTAACCCCCGAGGAGCAGGGTTGGGGGGGGGTGGGCATACCCAACGCACGCATAAGGATCCCTGTAGCGGGTACCTCGTTGACGTACCCCGAACAGGTAACGCGGAAAGGTATTCAAAAGATCCAACAGCCTCGTACCTAACCTGCATGCAGAGGAGTACCGACGCGCGCCAAGGATCCAACCCGCCGGAGCATGGGGGAATCCAACACGCAACAAAAGGATTCCCTCTGGCTGGAATGCTCCGCGCAAGCAACCCGTAGGAGAGGTGTTGAAACATCCCGCATCCTCTCTAGACGCTATAGTTGTAAGGCTCTGAAGCAGCTTTGGATTGGAATGTATCGAACAAAAACGACAGCGTTTCCAGAACGTTTCTGAAGTATATTAAAAAAGCGCTTTGGGAAGCTGTAGTTGACAGGTAACTAACTAGCCCCCAAAGGCACCAAACGCGTGCGAAGGGTATCAACCCGCACAAGGGAGGGGGCATGAAGGGCAATTACCCAACGCGCGGGGTACCTACTGGAGTACCCTGCGCAGGTAACCCACACAGAGGTCTTGAAAGATCCCACATCATCTAGTTGACCGATACCTAACCCGCGAGGGTACTTAGCGCGCGCAAGGTATCAACCCTCGAGATAGGGGGTGGTAGTATCCAACGCCGGCGAAAAGATTCCCTCTAAAAGATCACCGCCACACACTGGTGTTGAGAAGCATAGTTTACTTGTCGTTTTTATCATTCCGCCTGCGCTCCGGATTTTCAGGTGTTTATCTTGTTTTGGCCGAGCGCAACCCTTTCCGGTGGTAAAAACTTCGTCATTAAACAACCTTTTCAGCGCGTCAACAAACGCAAAAACAGAGCTCGATTCAGTTGCGCAAGGAAGGCTAGCACTCCGCCACCTGACAGGTTCCGTCTAAGAAAGGGGGTAGCCTCGTGGTGTGCATCTACCAAGACCTACTAGCTACATACTCCGACAAACACCCTACTCTGCCACCTGACAGGTTCCGCCTACAAAAGGGGGTAGCCTCGTGGTGTTTAAGTTTACCAAAGGCTACTAGATACAGAGTCCGACAAGCCCTTTACTCTGCCACCTGAGGGGTTCTGTCTAAAAAACGAGGTAGCCTCGTGGTGTTTCACTCTACCAAGCCTGCTTTGCCCCGTGAGGCATCGCCGTAGCTCTGTTCCTCACCAAGGCTCTGTACCCGGCTTGTCCGATTCACGACTTGGTAGTTGGCAAATGAAGCCCAACAAAGCGAACCTGGTGCTTCTCGTTCTACTTGTCGTAGCTTACCAAAACAGCTAGCAAGTTCTTCCCTTCGAACCAATGTTTGAATTGGTAAAGGCCGGACTTGTTGGTGCATAAAGACCTCCATCCGGCTCGCAGTCTCTACGGTGGACCCAGCCGTGTTCATGAGTCTCTCACATCCTTCCGGAAGCCTGCGAAAAACCCGTCGAGTTTTTGGGTGCCGCCCCAACGGGACTGTTCTTCGAAGTGAGCACCCGTCCAAACACGTGGAAAGAACCTTCGTAAACTCAGGGTTGGGGGGCTTGTGTTTGACACAGGTGCGGCCAAGTTTCAAACTCGAAATCCTTCAGGCTTCCATTTTACAAAGCTCCTGCTAGGGCTGCTAGGGCTTCTAGGTTTCGATAAGCCTTGGCCCCGTCAGTGTGACAAAACAAACCCTTGTCCCAACACAGGCTCGTCTGAGTCTAGAAGCAACGCCTCTCACATCTCATGAATGGAAAATGGGCTTCCTCCACCTTGACTTGTTTGCGCAATTCTGTACGGCAGCCGGTGAATCCACACCAAACTGGATCCTCGACGGATTAGTGCAAGGAAACGAAGCCACACTATTCCAAAGCGTCGTCCAACAGACCCTAAACTGATCTATCTCATCAAGCTCAATATCCTCTCCAACTCCTCCAATAGTCAGGGATCCATTCAGCTGATCGATCAACGGCGCGAAGAAATTTGCAAGCAGCTGGAAGATATACCGAATCACACGGCTGCCTACACCAAGAATGAAAAGATGACGTAAAGATCCACCGAATTCCCACAAGCGCTCTGATTGACATTTTGGCGTCGAAGATATCCTTGTCGCGAGCGAATACACTTGAATACACCCATGGTTTTCCGGCACCCTTCGCATCGCCAGAAACACTTGTCCTTGGTTTCCTCAAGCTTCCACGCATGAAGAGGAAACGCAGAACTTCTGGCCAGCGTAGAAGACACTGACAGTGAGCATGAGTCTGTGGTTCGGATGTCTGATACAGAGCAAAATGAACCTGTTGATCAGAAAACGGTAGTAGAGCTGAACCTGCTTCATCTTCACGCCCAGCTGCACAAATTACACGAATCCTCGTCAGGCAAATCCGAATCACAAACGAAGTTGAGTTCGCACCAGTTGATGGACAAATCTGGACTCCGGAGTGTCTCTAGCTGAGCTGCATACTCGCAATTTAACGCAACTAGTAGACTAGTCAGCTTCCTGCTGAACTACGGCTTCTGGATTCTGAGCTGTTCGCATCTGTCGATCTCGGCCTGCAGAACCCATTGTGATGCGGCCGCCCGACAATCGAGCAGCCATGGCACTATGCTTTGCAACAGCCTTGCCATTGGGCAACCTTTGAAGCCAACTTGAACAGGAAAATTGCAGACTTCCATCATTCATTCACCATGCGATTCTAACTTCCTCATACAAATGGAACGACTCATTAGTCAGCTACTGTGCTGACAGGTTCTCAGCTGGATAGAACGGCGTCGTCCGCGGACGACTTGCTTTGTCCAACCACCTGCGACGCTGCGTCCAATGAAAAACGAAACTTTGAAATTGGCAAACGGAACAAATTCTTCCACCGGAGAGGTCGCGCCCGCAATTATTGTCAGTTTTTGGATCGTCTTGGTGGGAAAAGCAAAGGAGGGAGGGGGGGGAGCATTTTCGCTGGAGTGTTGTCATTTGTGTATCATTTTTCGTATTTTTTTGACGACAACACTCCAGCAAAGGTGCTCCGCCCACCTTCCGTCCGACCCTCCCACCTGGCTTCCCCACCAAAACGATCCAAAAACTACAAAATACTGCAAAACATGACAAAACAATCCGCCGAGGCCGCGGGCCCAGGCGTATTCATTAGGGGTTAGCTCAGGTCCTCAGGTACTCTCCACCTAGTCCGCCTCCCTGCAACCCGAAAGTTCTGGCTCTTTCACATCACAAAAGCAAGTCGATGAATTCTGTCACAGTGCTGGTCTCCGGCAAGCCGAGGCAGGCGGCGTAGCGTAAAAATTACAACACTCCAGCAAAAGTGCTCCCCCGTTCCGTCCCACCCTGCCCCGTTGCTTCCTCCTCCAAAACGATCCAAAAACGACAAAATATGACAAAAAATGACAACAGTCCAGCAAAAGTGCTCCGCCCAGTTTCCGTGCCACCCTCCACCCTTGATTCCCCCCACCGAAACGATCCAAAAACGACAAAACTGACCACACTCCAGCAAAAGTGCTCCTCTTCCTTAAACGATCCAAAAAATGACAAGAAATGTAAACAGGCACCGAATTTTTCCTTATGCTATACCCCGCTTTTTCTTATGCTGGACCTGTGGCGGGTGTTTTGTTATGCTACACCTGTTTTTTGCTTGACCCGGGTTTTCTTTATGCTGTGACTCCTTCCTTTGTGCTGACCTAGCTTTTTTTATGCTCCCTGGGGGCTAGGGGGGCTGCACCTAAACCGCCATGGCGAGGTTATCCGACGCGCGCGAAAGGATGCCCTCTTGCGGGGTACCTAGCCCGCGGAGGAACCCAGCGCGTGGGCTGGGGTTCGTAACGCCCTCGGTCGGGGCCGGGCCGTCCGGCCTTGCTATGGATCGCACTTTCTTTCGCATTCGGTCTCGAACCTCTGGGTCGACCTGGCACTCCGGGAGAGCGCTTCAGTTGACGACGGAGGCAACTGTGGCCCTACTGTGCCTTTGAACCACTTGCTTCTCTTTCTTTGGCATTCTCGCCCGCGATCAACGCCTCTCGAGCACAAAGAGCAGGTGGCGGAAAGCAGGAAGGTGGCTGCAGCTGGAAGCAAAGGCCCGCGCCGCCAAGCGTGTGGCCATGTCCACCGTCTGGCACAGGCTTTCGAGAGCTACATTGCGCGCACTCTCCCAAGCGCAGGACGTGGCAAGTGCCTGATTCTGATCGTCGGTCAGGGAGGCCTGAAAAGGGGAGGCTTGGGAATGATCAACTGCGCGACTCCGAGAGATGCCGAGAGCGTAGCTCTGTGGTTGACCCAGTTGGAGTCAGGCAGAGTGGGCAAGGCCTTGGACAACCGGACTTTGCTTTGCGACGCTAAGGACTCAAGACCTCGACATCGCTCTAAGTCCCGATCGGAGTCATCGTCGGAATCCACCGTTCCGGCTGCAGGCTGCAGGATGTAGTAGAGCATCTCCGTCACCTTTGAGGGCAGACCGGGCACCGCTGCCGATCCCCACCCTCCCGCTGGCCGAGCCTTTTCGATGACGAAGGGCATGCTCCACTGGAAAACATCCATGAAGTTTGGCCTCACTCCAAGACAGGGCACACGCCTTCTGCCAGTGAAGTATCAGTGGCTTTATTCACTGCAGTCTCAGAAACAGGCAGGTGGTAGGGGTGCCTTGGTTGTTCCGCCGGTGGGTGACGGATCCGACGCGACGAGCTGAGGAGGGGGCGGTGAGCAGTTGAACTGCAAGATGTTCAAGGTGCTGTTGTCAAACTTGAGAATGGCTCCCTTTGCAAGGACTGCCCTATGGCCCTGCCTCGACATAAACATCAAATTACAAGGCAGCCTTGTTGTTGTAAACGTCGCAATAATTCGGCGCGGAGAAAATTGTTATGACCTGGGCACACGGCTGTGCAACTGTGCCGCTGGGTCCGTTGCTCCCTGCATTGCTGTTCACAAGTAGGGCAAACACAAGAGGAAACCCTGTGCTTGGATTCGTCTTGTGCATCTTGTAGCCTTTCCAGTGCTGGCTGTGCTCTGCAATGAAACACGCGCATGATCGCGCCTTCGAGTTGAGCTTCGTGAGCCCGAATGATCGACCTGTGAGCTTTCAGATTTTTCTTGGCGGTCCGCTCCTCTCCGTGCCGTCCGTGCCGTCCGTGCCCTGTGCCGTGGAGTGCTCCAAGCCAAGTCTCGGGCAACAAGTTGTTCTTCTTCAGAAATGTTGTCGCTCCGTCAAAACCTGGCAGCTCACAGACTTGCGGCACGCGACATGCAACAAGGCGACAAGGCCATGCCAGCATTGCTGTAGAAATACGAACAGCCGCGGACCTGATGGGAAGCACAAGCGATGCGGCTCTGGAAAGCTCCAAGCGAAGCGATGCCTTGCCTCGTTCGGCACGAAAGGCGGGCCGCCCTTCTTGGCGCTGGGCCGCCTGAGGGCGGATCCGCATCTGGCTGAGAGTCTCTGCGAGGCAGGGGTCGGCGGTGCCGTGCGATGCTTGAGACCAGGGCTGTTCTCCGTCTTTGGGTTCTAGCGGATCCGACCTGGCTCGCAATGAGCAAGAAGCCTCCAGCAGCTCTAGCATATCGACGTCTCCAAGCGCGGGACCACAACAAGTCACCTGAGATTCAAGATGCTGTATCAAACTCAGGGCAGATGTGCACGGATTGTGCCAAGCGGCACAAGAGGCCTTCCTTTGGAGGCTCAGTGAAGCGATTGATCTTTGTAATTGCCTCGTTCGGTGAGAGTGACACATTGACATTGATCACCGCAGACAGAAAAACGAAAACGGCCTTGACGTTGCCAAGGTCAGGAGAGAGGCCGCCATGAACACAAAGAAACCTCAGCGCAATCAAAGCGGGTCATGACGTCTTGAGTGGCGTGGCGAGGTGCCGGCTTGCCATTGATGGTGGCTGCTAAAGGCAGGTTGTCAAAGGAGTCCTTGGCATCTCAGAGAAACGCCGTTCCTCTCAATGGAAAAGCTCAGGCCAGGTCCATGAACGCATTGTAAACTCCGATGTCGTACTTGTACTCACACTCCTCGATGGGTCGAGTCAGGTCGACAGCAGCACTCTTCCATACTCTTCCTCTTCTGCTCTCATTTTCCCCTTGGATACGCATTGACATCCGCTGACCGCAGCGAGCACAACGCCCCACTCGCCTTCTACTGAAGATGAATGAAGCTGAACTACGCGAAACCGTAAGGGCGAAGTGGAGACACGATGATGCTCAGGATGCTGGTGCCTCTTGGTGCCAGCATCAAGGCTTCAGCCCTCCATGCCATAGCACGCATTCCGCGTGGTGGGCACTATGCTCGCGCGTACGCACAAGAAAGCCTGCGAACACAAACAGTATCCCACGCCATGGAACCGTGAAGGATCTCCAAAATGTGACACCCCAAAGCCCCTTCCTCACGGAAGTTGAAGAACGACGTCATCTGTCGGCATTCGTGGTTTCCTCGGAGCATTCGTACCTGGACTGGCAGAGTTAGGGCTTCCGCTTTCGGAGCAGCGCCTTTTGGTTGCGATGCGTGCTTGTCACATGCCGCGTGCCTGTGGCTTTCACACTGCCACTCAGCTAAGACTGGAGCCTGCTTAGGGTATTTGATCTTCAAGGAGTACAGCACAGCAACGACCTCGCGGCTAGGGCTGTGGGTGAAAAAACTCTGCAGAGCCGAACAGTCGTTGGCCTCGACGGAGAAGGAGCCACCTGAAGAGGCATATCGGTTCCGACACCCTCGCGAACGCTGAGATGCGCCCGGCTCTAACTGCACCAAGCCACGATCGACATAGTCTCCTAGAAAGATGTACTGCGTCTCACCAGGCTGTCCACCAACCTGACATGTAGGAGCTGCGATCTCTCTCGCGGTGTATGACGTACGACTGCAGCCCTGCACGCCTCCAACAACTTCACAAGGTCGTAATACTGACCTCAAGTTCAACACTTTTCGCCCTTGTCGGAACGCTCCAGTCTGCCGGACTCTCAGAAGATGTCTGGGATGCTGGCCATGGATGTCTCCAACTACTGTAATGGGATCGTTGAGTTTCAACCTGTTGTGACGGAAAAGATCCACAGAGAGCAGTGACATTTTCACTGGGCTCTGTGCAAGTTGGGTTCATCCTTGAACAGGTCTGACGCCTGCAGGCACCAATCGAATGCCCACAAGCTACACCGGCTACACCTGCTGAAGACTGTCTGCCTTGCTTATTATGTCCAAGAGGAGCTCTTGAGACAGAGCTCCTTCCAAAATCCTGCAGTGGGTCATCGTCTATCGGACTGTGCCGTCTGTCTTCCAGGAAATTGACGCTTGGGAAGCTGGCAAGTGCTCCATCAGCACCGGCATGTTCGGCTCACCATTCCTGGCTACAGCACAGCGGAAGCTGTTGCATCACTCGCTTTTCTGCCGAGCCGGCACCACTTCTCGTAAAAGGTTTCTGCAGTCAACAGCTGGGCGGGTGGCAAAGGCACCTGCGGACAGCGGAAGCGGAGCAGAGCGCAGAGCATGGCAGAGGACTGCGCGCTGTTGAATTCCGCTGGCGGCAACTGCCACTGCCTCTTTCACCGGCCGATCTTGCAACGGATCCTGCAAAAAGCGAGAGGAAAGCGGCGCCGGCTCAAAAAGGAGACCCTTGGCCGGACAGACTCAGATCCTGCAGCCGTTGCGGCGGCTTCCCGGGCTCCGGAGGCGTCGGACTTGGCTCCGCTCTGTCAAACCCTCCCCAGGCACGGCTCCAGGCTCACTTTGGCGTCTTCTGGGCTTGCGGCGGCATTCCCGCTGCCTCAGCTGCTAGACTCTAGACCAAATCTTCGTGCGATGATGCAACTCGCAGAAAAGGACCCCTGAGGCCGCGTCTGACCCGACTCACGGTCGGGCAAATTGAGGACATCCATTGGCTACAGCCAAATGTTGCGGGTTCAGCATGGTCTGTGAATGTCTGTGAGATGCCTCAGTGCTGGCACGGAAAATGGAAAGACAGAAGACGCGATTCTACCTTTTTGTCAGCAGGATGACCGCCCTGCGCGCCCTCAGGTCCAGCTAGGTGCCTCGCAAAGCGACTTGAGGCCTCGCCGCTCGAACTCTGAGACGACTGAGATGGCAGCTCGGAAGCCATTGCCCTTGCCATAGCCTCCAGACTCTAAACGAGCACAAACTGCCACCCATCCGCCCGCTACTATGCCCCTGTCAAGAAGCCGCACCTCCGTAGCTCGGCCTGGAAGAGGAGAGGAGGAGAGGAGGAGAGAGCAGCGCAGAGCAGCGCAGAGTCTTCGAATCTTCTGCTCGAGCCTCCACCAGCCCTTCTGCGGCATCGACCGGGGCCTCACAGGACGGATCGGCATTCTGTGAACTCGCTTGCACACCCCCCTCCCCCTTTTCCCCCGCTGCCCGCTCGGGAAGTTGGGCGGTACAGCACCTGTCAGGTGCAATGCACGGCGGTCTCTGCAAAAATTGCATAGGTGCCTCGCCTTTGTCCTTTGGCAGGACAGGCCTCTGCGAGGCCTCTCGGTGCCCAATCAGCAAATCTCCACGCAGAGAAGTTCAGAAGACCAAGGCAGGCCTCCAGCACCGGCGGCGTCTTTGGCGTCTCCGGTGGCCCCGGCGGCGCTGGCGCTAGCTGCGAGTTGGCTGGGGCCTCGCCGGGCGGCTCGCCGGGCGGCGGCTCGCCGGGCGGCGCCTCGCCCGGCGGCGGTGGCGACGTGGGCTCCGGCGGGGGCCTCCAGGAGAAGAGAACATCACAGCAGACTGAGCACTGAGAGCATGGGTCATGCCATGGCCTGACAACCCGCAGCCGGACCGACAGCTTCCGGCCCTCTTTCAGCTCCAGCTCTAAGCGCCTCCGTCACGAATCAATTGCCACTCTTACTCGTTGGCAGCGCAGTCCCTGTTCCTGCCTGCGTAGGTTGGCAAAAGCTTCTGAAAACTCCATGCCGGGACCTGACTCTCTGAGTTTCCGCCCGACCGCCTTGCATGGCCCTGATGGTCACGGGTACTTCTGGCGCGCACGCAAGCTGAACTCCAGCAGAGGCCCATCCACTTCCACGGATGTGGCCTCAAATTCCCGCGGTTCGGGCTTGCAAGCGTGACCACGTCTGCCGGATTTCGTCGGACGAAAACTTTTTCGCATTGGTACCAGTCATGTTCGCTCTTTGCGGCCGCGCGCCTAAGACTACCCTCCATTCATACGACAAGATTGAGGCCGGTGTAGGATGTGAAACAGCTTTTTTTTGGCTATAAGCCATGCAGCTCAGGCCATCAGCTTCGTCGTTGCTCAGTACGGCGCATAGCCTTTTCCGTAGCCACCACCGTATCCGATTGCAGCTGCACCGTATCCTCCCCCTCCCCCTTTTCCACCGAAGCCACCTCCGCCATATGCTCCACAGCCGCCACCGCCGTAACCACCCTTGCCACCGCCACCATAACCACCACAAGCACCACCGTAGCCGCCGCCATAGCCACCTCCGTAGCCACCGAAACCTCCTCCCATGCCGTAGCCTCCCTTGCCAAAACCACCGTTGCCGAAGCCTCCAAATCCACCAAAGCCTTTGCCAAAGGCTTTGCCTTTGCCCTTCGGCATGGACACGATTGGCTTGCAATCAATCCACTTGCCCTCGAACATGTTCGAGTTGTAGTTATCCAAGACGAGCTTGGCGGAGGCTACGTCCTCAAAGGTCACGAAGGCAAAGCCCTTGCACTGACCATCTTCTGCCATCTTGACAGTGACCTCTCTGACTGCTCCGAACTGGCCGAAGTAAGCCATCACTGAGTCATCAGTGGCGCTCTTTGGCAGTGCCCCGACAAAGATCTTCGGGTTGTTCGGGTCAATGGAACCCTTACCCGCGCCCTTGGCACCGGCTGCTGGTGCAGAGCCTGGTGGCATGGCCAACTTGCAGTCTATCCACTTGCCGTCCATGGAATTGTTGTCCTTGTTGGCAACAATGTTCTGAGCTACGCTTGGGTCCTGAAAGGTGACAAAGCCAAAACCTCTAGAGACGCCCATGGGGTCGACCTTCACCTCGACGTTGCTCACTGCGCCATGCTGCATAGCCCAAGCTTGCAAGGCTTCCTGTGAGCAGCTCTTGGGCAAACCTCCCACAAAGATCTTGCCCGCATCGTCGCCCATGGCTCTTATCCGAGGCTTTTTCGCAGCACAACAAGACCTCTCTGAGCCGCAGTGGGCGTAGCGGATCTGGGGCATGGAAGCAGAGGTTCTGCGCAGGGTCTTGATCAGAACATTGGCGGTACTGAGCATCAGGCCGTCCTCGAGCACACGGCCATGAGGGGGCCCGAGGACACAGCCTTTCTGACTTTCTCTTTTCTCGATCCGCAGTTCCCACATCCCAGCAAAGCAAGGCCTAGCAAGGCCTCCGGCCTCCGCGGCAGGCCTCTTCCGCGAAGGCGCCTCGAGCTCCGTCTGCCTCGCAGAAAACTCTCCGCCTCTCCGTTTATCCCGGTTCCCCGGCGAAGCTCAGGCATCTCAGGCGCGGGGCGGGAGCGTCTGAGGGGGCGGAGCCGCAGCCGGATCAGCCGGAGCAGCCGGAGCCGCAGCCAGGGGCTGGGACATTGGCTCACACGCGCTCGCTCGTTCCGCAATGCCCGTTGCATCACCTCAAAACGGTCAAATCGGGCTGAGGTCAATGGCAAAGGTGGGGCTCCCGGCTCCCCGGCTCCCGGCCTGAGCCTCGTCTGCGGACCATGCTCAGAGCAACGTTGGAGATGGAAGGTTCTTCGCCTTCCCAGAGGACCTCCCCACAGGGACCAAGTAACCAAGGGCCACTCTTCGAGCATGCGCTGAAGCTCGCCCAAGCCTGAACTTCATTGTTGGGCAGGAGCTCCCGCACCTGAACAACATAAAAGTCTAGAGTCTGGACAGTGTCAAGAAGCTTCTGTCCAGCAGTCTAGCCGTTCTAGCCTAGCCTTCGCTGGAAACCAGTCGTCTCCCCAACCAGCACATTGGGCCTTGCGAGTCGAGACACAATCGATTGGAGATCTGTTAGGTCGCTCACAGCTTTTGCCGCGACAGGCCTCGACCAGCTCCTCCACCTGCCAGTCACAAGGCTGCTCCACTCCGACTCCAAACGCAGCAGATAGCAGCAGCCTGAAGAGCTGCAGGCGGCGATGCGGGGGCGACTGGGAGGGGAAGCACTGGCTGTGCCGGCTGTGGCATGGGCTGCGAGGGCGGCGGTGCCTACAACAGTTGGGGCAGGGAGGCAGCAACTCAGCACTTCAGACCTCACCTCTGGCACTGGCGGCTGTGGCCGTGGCGCAGCGGTCGGAACCGACCTCGCTCCAGAAGCGCAACGGGCCGGCGGGGCGGGGCGGGGCGAGGCCACAAACAGCCCAGTGCCCGGCGCTGGCTCCGGCGGGGCCTCGTCGCGGAGAGCGCTCTGCGCTCTGAGCGGAGCTGAGGCCGAGACTGAGGAAACGGCGCCCGAGGCCGGGGCGCTCCCGGTCCTCAGAAGGCCGGACGGCGTGGTTTTTGTTGGGCCTTCTCTTAACGCTGCGCTGCGGAGCTGAGGAGGGGCTTCTTGGGCTTAGGCTTGCCTTAACCAAAAGCGGAGGTGGAGCTCTCAGCCATCCGAGGATGGGGCACTTGCAGACCCTGCATCTGTCGCTGCATGATCAGCCTCACAAAGCGAAGTCGGAAGCACAGATCTTCACAGTTCCCTCGCCGAGTCGGCGGCTGCTGCTGCTGCTGCAGCCTCAAAACAAAACCACAAAGCAAAGCCGACGCCATCCTCATCCGCCTCATCCCTGAAAATGTCATCCGTGAACCGCGAAAGCTAGAAAGCCGCAGGATGCCTTGGGCCTTCACTGCTGGAGCTGCTTCTGGAGCTGGTCGATCTGGCTTTGAGCTTCGGCAGGTGTGGGAAGCCTCAAAAAAGTCTTCCAAAAACGAGCTCTCCACATTTCGAGGACGGAGCGATCCCATCGAGTGCCAGGCACCATGTGACTCGGCTCCTGAGCCTGGGCAGCCTGGGCTGGCGGTGGCTGACCGGAGCCTGACAGCAAAGCAAGGCGTCAAAAGGGCGAAGCAGCCGACGTACCACTAGGATGCAATGTATATGTAGCGAGTGTCTTGAAAGAATCTAGCAGTACCCCAGTCTACTAAGTTCAAGCTTGCGTTCAAGTGCGTTCCAAATTTTCTAGGACAACTCCACTCCACCGAGCTAGCACACACAAAAACAAACAAGCTACAAACAAACTCTGGGAGCGAATACCTTCATTGGCAGGACAGGCAACCCGGATTTGACGTTGCTGACCGTTGTTGACCCTTCGACCCTCCTGTGTCTGCGCTGCATTCCTGGATGCTCCGCTGTTTCAGATGCGAGCCGTTCCCGGGTTGGGTCGATGCTTAAACGTGAAAATAGTGAACACACACGCACACATGTGGGCTCAGGACAGATACCCTTGCCGTGTTATGCAGAAGCTCCTGTGAGACCTGGGTGTGGCTGTGAAAGATGACGGGGTGGTACGGGTACTGATCCTGGGACAGTGCAGAGCGTGGAGTGCTATCAATGTGCTCTGGTTTTGCGTCGGTTTCTCCAATGATGCATTTACGCTTTCCGATACCGTACTTCATTCATATTATGCTCGGCTTCCTGGTGATTTGGTAGCAGTCAATCTCTTTGTGATTTTCAGCACTAGCAGCAGATTGTGTCATCGGAGGCACTCTCGACTGCTTGTGATGCTCGGGACGCACGAAATCCTGTGTACTGTTGCAGTTTGCTGATTGGTTGGCTCTTTTCATGTAGCAAAACGCTTTCCAGGTGCTACCTCAACAAGAAACCCAGGCAGTATCCGGTGCACCAGCAGGTAGTGCGGCATGGCATATGTTGGTCGATAAACAGCGGCTGCTATGCTTCACTTCTCGTTCTGCCGACGACTTCGGATTGCACCATCCTTCCTCCAAATCCTTCAGGTTGCCCAGAATCGGCAAGTGGCAAAGGCCGTCAAAGCCTGGCCAGCCAGGCTTCTCGAGGACCCTTGTTGAGCAACTGTTCAAAGTTTGCTACCTGCAGATGCAACCATCCCGAAGCAAACAAGCTTCGCTGTTTTCTTGGTTTGTCAGGTTCTGAAGCGAAGATTCGTGCTCTTGAAACCCTGGATGTCCGCATGTACTGTCCGATCTTGGTCTTGTTAAACGTTGTCGCCGTCTCCTCAATGCCAACGTGGGCGCTGAAAAGGCATCCAACTTTCCAATGCTTGGATTCTCCTTTTGGCGAGCCTGAAACATTAGCAAACGGCTCTGTGCCAGCCACGTCCGTTGTTTGGCTTCCGTGTTCTTCCGCATATTCCGCACGCTTAAAAGAGGAGAGCGCTCGCATCAGCTGGGCCTCTTGGCCCTTGTTTGCACTCCTGCTTACTGGATGTTGCTATTGACCTTTGCTACTTGTCGCAAAATGTGGGTTCCATGGAGGCAGCTTGAGAAAGCGTGGAATTCACCCATCCATCTTCTGAAGTTAGCTTCCGGATGAACGGTCTTGAGCAGCAAAGTTTCAGCGGCTGTTTTGGCTTGATTTGAGCTTCTTTGCACCTTTAATGACCGCCTCGATGCTGCTACTGCTGCCCTCTTCTCAGATTCTCTAAACATGTCACCTTCTAAGCCTATGCATTCTCCTGGCTTCCCGACAGCTAGCTGATCGCGGCAGCCTGAAACTGACAGAATGTGCAACGAGACAGAACGGGGAAGGCCTCCGGGATGCTGTTGCTGCGGTTGCTGCGGCAGCGTCTGCAGTGCAGGCTGTGCAGGCTGAACGGGCGCTGGCTGTGGCGTCTGGGGAGGCTGAAGCGGCACCGCTTGAGGGCATGACTCGTACTGTGGCTGCACGGCTTGCTGGGGCTGAAGCCGAACAGGTGCCGATGGCTGCAGCTGAGTGGGGGACTGTTGAATCTGTGCTGGCGCTTTGGGAACGTGGCTGGGCGACGGGTACGCTGGGAATGAAGCTGGTTGGCTTGTGAGAGTGGTCGAAGGTGCCTGGGATGACTGGGGAGTCTGCATTTGTGTTTGTGCTGGCTGGGGCCGTGAAGGTTGGTTGAGGGTTGCGGCGCCTTGCGGGGAGTCGCGCTGCGGCACAAATTGTGGCCTCAATGCGAGATCTGCAGCGCCGAAGCTGACGAAGTTCTAGCAGTTCTCAGGCGACGGCCCCACGGGTTGGGAAGGCACTGTGGGACTGTGGGACAATGGAGGCAAAGTTGCAGGTAACGGCCTCACAAAGGTTTTCAGACCGATCCAACAGATGAGCTAAGGTCTCAGTATCAGGCTGCTGCATGTCCTTCCGAGGGCCGCTCATCTGACATTCATTCATGTGCTATTCTACTTTGCGAGGCCCAAGTTATGCTGGCATACTTGTGTCTGCCTGCCTGTGCTCCGATAGCGGCAAACTGCACCTGATCATCATGTTGCAAAACGGACAGGAAGCGTGACACCTGCAAACCTAGCGATTGTAAATCATTCAAACTCTGCACTCGAGGTGTCGCATCCAACTCTCCCACGCCCGTCCTGCGGTCGACAACCACAGGGTCCTGACCCCGACAGCTAGGCGATGCACACGAGATGTCCCCATGAAAAACCATATGGCCTGCCATGGCCATCATTTGAGCAGCCTCAGACCGTTCGCAGCACACCAAGGAAGGTCCGGCTTCACCCTGCGAAGTGATGACCTCCGTGAGACTAAGGGATGCACGAGATCTGGCCAGAACTGAGCCATGGGGCTTCGGGCTTCACATTTGATCCTCACATCTGCAACGTTTGCCACCCGGGCAAAGAAAACGTTCCTAGCTTTGAGGTGCTGCTCTCGACTGATAGTGATTTGCATGGACTGAGTTCTCTTCCAGGTCCGACCTCTAAAAGCATGTACCGTCTGTCACGACTGGAAAAGTGGACGTGTCTTCCACCACGAAGCTCTAAGCCAACATGCCTGCACTTTCAGTGAATCAGCTGCTCTGGCACAACATCAGCGAGTTGTAAAGCATACACGACCAACCGAACCTGACCTTCGCCCGGCTTTGCCAAAACTTCATAGTATCAACCTGCATTGACACACTTTGCCTACAACTGTGTCCGCCAACTCCCACCGAGAACTGCCACTCAGAAGATGCGTTTTGTGTCGGCGAGTTCGGTGGGGCTTCCAGCGAACATCTTTCAAAACGCGGCCCTCATTTTTCCGACACCACGAACGTATCAATCTGGATCCTGACACTGTGCAGAGGCTCGACTTGTTGAGTGGACGGCGGCATGGAACCGAATCCATTCCTTGTGCGCATTACTGCCACGAGTTTCAATCGTCTTGCGACTTCGCCAGGATGCAAAACAGTTCCACGATGCACATCCAAATATTTGCCTCATGCCCCAAGTGCGGGCAATGGCACCATGCACAAACTGTGTACTCGCTTCTGGGAGCACTCATGGTATCGTGCATGACCGGGCCACTTTACTTATAAATGCAAGTTCAATTGCAGGTTCATGCATGCAACTTCACAACAAATGCCATATGCAAACGCCACAAACTCGTGCATTTTGTCACACAAAGAGCAGGACATGCAGTTGTCCCGCATTGGATCTGTTAGGCTGTGTCTTGTAGGCGAAAGGCAGCACAAGCAAAATGATCCTTCTCGGCTAGACTTTGTGAAAACAAACACGAAACCGAATGCGGTGCAGGCCACTGCGGAAGCTCTCAATTGAAAACTGGGCCGTTCTGGATAGGCTTGCACTGCTCTAGCATGCATAAACACACTTTCGTTCTTACTGGCATCATTGGACGCTCTAACTGTCTGTTTATATCATCCAATTGACCTTGATATAAACTTTGCTCTTGATGTTTTACCCAATCATTCCGTAATGCAACGTTTTTAGCTCTGTTTTCTGCTTCTTCAATTCTTAGCTTCATATCTTCTAATTCCTTCGTCCGACTTGCTACACCAAATGTATCTTCAATATCGTAATATTGTTGAACTTGGGGTGCTCTGTGAAACTCTGGTTTGCTCTTATACATACTCATTATGAATAATATTAGACAAAAAATATTGTTAATAATTATTAACACATACTTGATTTAAACCTTGCTGTTTACTCGGCTTTCTCTTGTCGCTTCAATTTCTTCATTTCATTGTATGACTGTTGTACTAATTCACTGGCTGTTATTTGGCGTTGCTGTGGTTCGCGTATGCTACGCGAAACTTCGTATGGCGGTGGTTTCATTATAACGGTTTGTTTTGGTGTTGCTTTAGTTTTAACTTCAATGGGCTCAGAATATTGAACATCCTCGCTCTGCTTGTTTTGATATTTGCTTTTCATTTCTTCCTCTATTTCTTTTCTCATCTGTTCTTTCAGTTTAGACCCATACGAGTTTTTCTTTTTATTAGCGGGCAATGTTTCCGAAGGTTGACCTTTACAATTCCGTGGGTGCGAATGCTTTAAAGATTTTGGTATCCAATTTTTGCCACAATCATTGCACTCAACCATTTCAACAACCGTTACCGTTCTCGCTAATTTCTTCGCTGTTGCTTTCGGTTTCGGCTTCTCCTTTGTTTCTTGATTTGTTCCTTGTGTTGCTTCCTCTTGTTGAATTTCTCGTGTTGGTTGAGGTTCAGTAGCTTCTTCAATAATATTCTCAACCACCTTTTCATTTGCTTCTTCATTTTGACTTTCTTTAACTTCGTTACTAATCGTTTCCATATATTCTATATAGAAACTTTATATGTTATTTTAACCCCTGAAAATGTTAAAGTGAATGAGACATCAACATCATTTAAATTCTCAGTCTGATTTAAATTATTACTAAGTCTAAAATTCAATCGGCGAAGCATTTTTCCGCTAACATCAATATAATCAAAGCTGCTTAACTCATTATCGTTAATTGTTATTTTTTTTATTCCTAAATCGGGGACTGTTCCATTAATCTTTTTAATAATACTTGAATTACCCGCTACTGTTAATTGGTTAAAGTTGCTAATTTCATTACAATGCAAATACAAATTCTTAAAAGGGACTAAGTCTATAAAATTTGTAATGTAAGGGACAACATTAGTGCAAGCATCGGGCGCGGGTGGTGTATTGCCCATTACACGACTAATTGAATCTAGGTTATTAACATGAATGCTCGCTCACTGCGCACTTCGCTGTTTTCCATGCCTGGGCAAGCCGGTGAGGTACTGTACGTAGCCAAGCCGAGGTCCGTAGCTGCTCCGTTCGCCACAAGCAAAAGCCGTAAAGGCGTACAGTTTAAAAGGGGCGGCAGGAGTCTTTCAAAGGACCGGCGAGGCTCTTCCACCGGGAGGGCGGGTGGGAGCCAAAGACTGCGAAGTAAAGTTCGCTTCGCACTCATGAAGGACATGAATGCTCGCTCACTGCGCACTTCGCTGTTTTCCATGCCTGGGCAAGCCGGTGAGGTACTGTACGTAGCCAAGCCGAGGTCCGTAGCTGCTCCGTTCGCCAGAAGCAAAAGCCGTAAAGGCGTACAGTTTAAAAGGGGCGGCAGGAGTCTTTCAAAGGACCGGCGAGGCTCTTCCGCCCCACACAAAGCTGCCCAACAGTCGAGACAGACAGATGGTGCTGCCAAAAGCTGCCAGAAGCTGCTAGGCCGGAAAGTGGTTAAGCTGGACGCCGTGGCCGCTGCCGGGAAAGTGGTTGAGCTGGACGTCGCACACTGCTGCCGCGGCCTCTATCCGGGCACGGGTCGAAGCTGTAAGCGACGGAAGTACGCTCACAGCTGCGACCTCCTGAAGGTAGCTCTCGAGAGTGTTTGCAGAGCGCAAACGCATGCGCCAGAGCAAGTCCTGGACCGGCGTCTGCTGCTGGTACAGGTAGACCGCTCCTCCTCCCCGTAAACCGCCAGGAGTGAGTTTCAGAGCCTCCGGTACGCCCAGCTGCTTCAAGATAAAATCCCAGCGCCGGCGAAAAGTCGAGGCAGAGCCTGAAAACAAAGGTTCAGTCAGCGAGCTCTCGACCCAGAAGTCCGTCCCGCTTGCCCTGGCTCGCCGAACGACAGCTGCGGTGAACTCGGCGTGGGCATTGCCATCCTGAACCTTAGCTCGCATCGCTTCGCGGCAGTCGGGAAAGCCGGCCGGGTAAGCGGCGGACCGCACTGGAGGGCGAACGGCCCGGCTCATGCTGGAACAAGTCGGCCCAGCACCACAGCAGTAGAAAGCACCGCTGCCGATGAGGTCCAGGATCCGCCTTCGAAGCTCAAGATCACATAGGTCCTCAGCGGCGCTTCGGCAAATCTCGAAAGTGAGGACCCAACAGCCAGAGCGCGAAGCCGTCGCCCGAGCCACACCAAAGGAGCCGCTGTAAAGGTCGAGGAAGCCTTTTCTGCTCAGGTCAAGCACAGCACCCTTCGGCACAACGAATTGTTCCCGGGCAAATGCCTGCAACTTCTCTTGCACCTCCGCGGGTAGTGGTGAGCCAGCTGAAGCCGAGGAGGCACAAGCCGGAGGGCGCCGAGCAGAACGAGCGGCCGGGTGTCTCAGCCATTCAAGGCGAGCCTCTTGTCTAGAAGGCACCGGCGTCCTCAAAACACCCAGCTCAGAGATCGGTGGCAGATCGAGAGCATCCTCGGGTAGAGCACCTCGCTCCTGCAGCCACGCGTCAAGCCCAGCAAAGTCCCCCTGAAGAGCGGCGGCCCACCAAACCGGCAGCGAATCCGAGGGGGACCTAAGAGGTACGTTGCGGGTGCCATCGTCCGCAGGATTCTCGGCAGAGGCGAAGTACATCAGGTCGAGGTAGCTCTCGTAGCCCAAATGGACGGGGAGGCTCTTCCGGAGCTCGGCGTTGATGGCCCCGCTGCTTGAGCGCCCTTTGCCCAATGCCCCGAAAGCAACTTGAGAGTCCATGGCCAAGTTGACGCGACAGTTTGGGCGACGGCGGGCGTGGCGGAGCTCTGCCTGAAGGCCAGCGCGCACCTCGGAAATGTTGATGTGACGGCCTCGCCGGGAAGGTCGCCGCCAGGCTTGCCCAAATTGGCAGCACCGCGCGACCTTGGACCAAAGGGGATGCGCCTTGATCTCGTCCGAAGGGAGCTCCTGGTCCGTTGGAAGACAGCCTTGAGCACGCTCTCGGGCCGCCCCAGGTCGAAGCCAACGCACGCTTCAGAGCCCTTTCCCCACCCGCAAGCGGCGGTCCCACTTAAAGGCCGCCCCGAGGAAGAAGAACGCAGGGAAGGATCGGGCTCAGCAGCGCGTGGCTCGAAGTCGTAGTGCATGTCGTGGGGGGCGCCGGCGTAGTGCTTGCTGAAGTTCCCCAATCTCCGCGCAATGGTCTCCAGGCGGGAGAGCTGCGTCTCGACGGCCTCCACCTTTGCAGCAACTCGCCCCATCTCCGCCGGGCCCACCTCGGGTTGGTGGACCAAAACGCGGACCAAAGCCTCCAGACGGCGAACTGCCCCGCGCTGCTCGCCGGTAAGCGGCTTTCCCAAAGAAAGCCAGGAGGGGCCTGCCGCAGGGCAGCCCAAAGCCAACCACGACAGCACAGCCACCACCAGGTTCGTAGCATGCCGCAGGGCCGAGCAGAGTTGCGAGGTTCGCCGCCGAGCGCTCCTCCTGTAGACGCCCGGGTACGGCAAAGGCATAGGAAAAGCTTGTCCGGTCGCAGGAGTTTCCTGCTCAGGCTTAGGTGTCACCAGGCATCGGAAAAATGAAGCAAAAGGGGTGGACCCGCTCAGGAACCACCGAGGCATGGCCGCCCACAAAGCAGCAGCCACCACCGGCCGAGCACCAGCACCAGGTACTCGAGGAGGAGGTTCTCCAGCGCTAACGAATTCATCGGGCGCTCCACGCCCGGGGGAAGCCACGGAGGGCTTCATCATGCAGCCTCGGTTTTTGCAGTGCGGGCCGCGGCGGCCTTCGCCTTGGCTTTGGCTGAGCCTTTGCCGCCCTTGGCTGTGGAGGTGTCCCGGGGGCTCTTGTCGTCGGTTTCGTCGTCGGCAGGGTTGCTCGGAGCACCAGAGCGGCGGCTGCCCAAGCGACGGCGTCGTTCCAGGTAGTCGTCGACCTCGCGAACCTGGTACACCAGCAGCTCGATGCTCCTCGCGTCGAAGAGGCGAGTGAAAGGTTGCTCGCTCCCCGTCGGCATCTGCCGGCCGTAGAAGCTGCTGAGGGGCGCCGGCTCTTCCAGCAGCATGGGCTCCGCCAACGTCCAGCTGCCTCGATCCAAGGAAAGCTGCTCCACTGAGGCCAGCCCCACCAGTGCCCGCGCCAGGCCCTCGTCGTAGTTGCCCCGGGCCAGGGCATCCGCTATGCCCGAAAGGATCCACGCTACGCGCACCGTTGTGGGATACTGGTGCTGAATGCGGGCCCGGGCTTCGACCCAGCCTCTGGCCGACACCGGCACCCGGTCGGCGCCTGGAATCGCCCTGGCCAATCCAAAGTCGGCGCCCATCCGCTCCAAGATGCCGTCGGCAAGCTCCCGGGGGTGGTCCACCAAAGCTCGGCGTAGCACTTTTAGAGCAGCTGCGTTGCGACGCCCGGCAGCCACTGATCCAGTACCGTCGCTGCCGTTGCCGCCGTCCAGGAGGCCCTCCAGAGTGGTGGCCTTGCGCCGTGTAGAGGTCAGGCTCTCGGCAATGAGCGTGAGCTTTGAGATCGCGTCGGTCATGCGGTCGCCCGCCGGCTCGGGGTCGGTCTCGTCTAAAGGCCCAACCCCGACCGGTTCCACAGCAGCCGCCTGAGCACGGGAGGTCGCCAAAGGATCCCTCAGCTTCGTCTTGCTCTGGTTCACCACGGAGGCCATCTCGCGAAGGTGGCTGTCGGGAACTCCAGCGGCCCGGGCTGCTTGAACAACCGTGGGATCTAGGCCTGCTAAGTCCTTGCTGGCGGCAGCCGCGGGGGCTCGAAGTGCTGAGGGGCTATCCACAAGCGGCCTGTGACACCCTCCAAGACGTGGTTCCGCTCCTCAGGTGCCACCAGGCGAACGGTGGCCAGCTTGGGCACTTGCAGGCAGCTGGTTGGGATCAGGCGGCGGGCCTGGGTCCGATGCCAGGCCGCGGCGGGGAGTGCCACAATCAACTCCCGGCTGGCGCCCTCCCCGACAACCACGAAAGAAATCCAAGGAGCGTCCTCCGTCACCTTGCTCCGGATGGCGAGGAGGCCGTAGTCAAAATCGGGACCTGACGAAGTTGCAAGGGCGTGCCGGCGCAGGTCCAATCCCGGCGCACCCGTCTCGTCTTGAGGCTCAGTTGCCATCGGCCGGCCACCTCAGGCCCGCCTTTGCAACTGCACGCTTCGCCTCCCACTGCGAGGGGAAGCCCACGAAGATGCTGTCTCCGAACTGCTTTCCAGGTCCGGGTCCGATCGTGACGCTTGTCTGAGCCTCACGCCAAGTAGAAACAACCAGCACAGGGTCGTGGACGACGCCCGTGGCGTCGCGAACAATCACGTAATAGCGGTTGGCCAGGTTGACCTTCTCACGACCACTGCTGCCCCGGTTGTTGCCCGCCAGGCAGCGGCGAAAGTACTCCCCGATCCCGTCAGCCACTTGCTGGCGCAGCTGCTCTGGGACCGAAGAGGAAGAGGTAGAAGTCGAGGAAGCCGGGCCCACCACCGAAGCCGCCGAAGGAGCCTTCCGAGGAGGAGGCGAGGGAGTCGGGAAAGGTAAACCGTAGCCCGAAGGCCGCGGAGGTGTAGAAGACCGCTCCTGGGCCCCGTCCACCAACACGTATCCTTCGGCCTCCAGCCGGGCAACCCTGTCCTTAAGGTCGCGGTTCTCACGCTCCAGAAGTTCCACACGGGCCGTCAAGGCCTGCAGCAAAAGATCCAGCCGTGAGGCACCAGTTTGGCTCATCCGCAGCGGGGCCGCGTCAGAGTAAGGCTGGCCAAGCGGTTCCGAAGAGAAACAGTGAGATGCTGGCGGGCCAAGTAGATCAGGTCCAGCAGGGCCCCAGCGGCGATACCAAGTAAAACGCCCAGCGCCAGTCCAAAGTAGAAGTCGGGGCGCAGAGGCGGCTCAGCAAAAGGCGGGTTAGGGCAAACAAAGGGGTCCGAAGGAGATTCCCTGAAATGCCCGAGCAAAGCCGTAAGAAGAGCCGTGGAAAGTCCGCCTGCCCCAGCCCCTACTCCTACAGCGAGAGGGCCCTGGTTCATCAGCCAAAGACTGCGAAGTAAAGTTCGCTTCGCACTCATGAAGGACATCAACAGTGTCTAAAAATGAACCAGCGGACGTAGCTATTTCTCCATCTGTTAAGACAAGGAATATAACCTCAAGAATATTTAACAGCAATTCTGATTAATTTTGCTAGTTGTTGCATTATACCTTACTGTGTATGTATTAGGTCGGTCACTGGTGTCAAAATAATTGTTTAGTTGTGTTTCTAATTCGGTTGTTAATTCAGAAGCGGTATTATAATTACCTTCGGGAATTGGTATTTTACGATAAATTGCACCAGACGGAATGCCAGGCGGTAATACTTGATGTCTGAAATATACATTATTATTTGTGTTGTTTATTGAATACCACGAATGCGGTATGCTGACCTCATGTATTTGACATAACATATTATCTTCAAGTTGGACGGTTTCAGGCAAGTCTATTGTAAATTCGGATGAAGTGCCGTTGACTTTATAACTACTATCAATATATACCTTCTTGAATTTGAGCATGCATAAACATAAACCAAGAAGTGAGGGTATATTATATGAAGCACCCAATACAAGAGATAAAATTAACGACGAAGTTAGAGAAGAATTAGCAGGAACTGAAACGTGTTTTAACAGATACTCAAGGCTTAAGATTGGCATACGAAAGCCCAGACAAATAGAAACGGTAGTCAAGTATACATAGCAGGAAAAAAAGACCCAATTGAAAAAATGACCCCGTTGATTTTTACGATGATTTAGAATTAGCTTTTTATCAAACAAGAAACACGAAGAGATACAAAGACGTTGATAAATTCATTAAAGACGATACCATTGACTTTGACGGTAAAAAACATTACGGAATTACTGATATAATAAGCCATAGCTTAAGGCCGGCAGTAGGACAACAGATAAATCATGATTATGGTAATATCTTTAGAAGTAGAAGTTATGGTTCGCCGATTGTTTCAAATCAAAGACCAGAAGACACGGGGACAAATTTACGAATACGAAAGTCAGGTGACCCAGTTAGTATGTTTGATAAAGGCAGTTTAACATTAAATAGAGGAACTTTAGACCCTTTGCAAAATAATTCGTATCAAGACATCGGCAATGTGCATAATAAACCAGGGAATTTACCAATAACAACCGAAGCGTTAATGCAACAATTAATTAAATTCTCAAGAATATTAGTAATGTTTGCTTATAAAACAACATATGAGAAAGTAGAAAAGCCAAAGCCCGATAAAAAGTTTAAACAAAACAGTTACGAAGAAATACGAAAAATTGTAGAAGATGGCGGAGAAATGAAACTGAAAGAGACCATTAAAACACGAAACGACAATAATAAAACTGATAATAAGATTAAGCTTAATGTACTTGAGCAAATCAATTCTAAAAAATAAGTATCTAATCATAAATATATAAAGATGGAGACATTCGCACCAGAAGATATTTTCATTGATAACTTAAGTTTCAAATTGAATAAGGGTTAGCTCATACATTACCGACCGCCGAAGCGCATCCTTCTTCCCGACAACTTCTCACGTGTATGAACCGTCATCGGGGGCAAGGGTAATTAAATTTACATTAAACGGCGAAGACAACAGTTGGTTAGACCCTCAAAGCGTAAGAATTTTTTGTATTCTAAATAACAAGGATGGCACTAACTTTAATATAATCCGAGGGGTTGTATTCATCAAAGAAAACCTTTTCTTTTTCTAAATTTACCTTCAATTCGTTTTGAATATATCTTTTCACAGGAAGCCAATTAGCATCAACGCTAATTGAAGGCGTTAAAAATATGAAAAATCTAAATGATAATATTGGAAGAGAACAACGGAGGTTTTCACATTGATAAGAGTAGTGTTGATTGTAACTTTTGTAGATGTGGTAAAAGGCATTATATAAACAAACGAAGACAACGACAGATAAACAGGGTAATATCGTAGTTAATCAGGTAGGAAATAGGAGTAGTTGGAAAATGGGCAATGGTAGGAATACTACACCCAATGGAAATGCCTTTTCAAAGTTAATATAAATGACAAAGAAGATGTCGATACGGTAGATACAGGGTTTGGGTCGCGAAAACCGACACCAGAACAAAGAATAGAAGCATTAGAAAAAGAAGGGGAAGAACTAAAAAGGAACTTAGGTTTAAATACTATGGATTAGTATTAAAGACGTAATGATATTACATGATGGACAGGTAGGTTGTATTTATACAACCAGCTATTGGGTTTAAAAATCCTTCTTCAACCCGAAATGGCGAACACGCAGTTTTGGAAACAGAAACACAAGTGCCCCCATGGATAAAATCCCCTTTCGTTTCACATTGGATGGGCTCATGAAAGAGAAGTAGTGATGGAACATTCAGTAGCATCTCATAAGCAGTTGCTTAATTAGTTTTGTTAAAGCATTAAGGAACGCATAGCCCCATTGCGTCCAACAATAATAATTTGCTATTATTATTAATATGACCAATATTGTGGAATTTAGATTAACAAACGAGCCAAACGAAGGTTATAATCAAAACATTGGATTTTGTAAATACTGTCGTCGTTATGCTCCTAAATCGTATTTTATTGGTTGTTACGTTAAAGAATGTAAAACATGCGTTAGATGTCGGGAGAAACATTTAACTGCCAGAATATACATGGGAAAACTTCTAAACATTTACCAGAACAAAATGAGCATACAAAAAGTAGCTGAAAATGCGAATAGTATGTTACAGGGATTGATTTGGACTGTTGGGCGAGTTTAGGATGGGAACAAAGATTATTGAAGTATGAACCACAGACATTCTAATGTATGGCTCAGATTTTTTTTTAAAGCCACGTGATGAAGCACAGATTAACAAAGAAAATGAACACTTGAAGCCGAAAGGAGGTGCATTCAACACGTAAACGAACCTCTAAGCCGATATTGAGGAGATTATACGCATTTAAAGGGTAGAATACGTAATAACGTATATGACCGAGGGTAAGGTGGGCACGGATGAGATTTACAACACTATTATTGAAAAGCACAATATGAGACAAGTAAAGATTAATGATACTTTAGGGATTGTTCAACAGTTAGTTAAGGATAATGTTAAGAAACCGAACACTTATGAAAAAAGCACATCATCAACACCAGTTGATGAAGGCGATCCAAGCGATTGGAGTAAGAAAAGAAAAACTTACATGGAGAGACTAAATAAGGGCGAAATCATTGCCCCAAAGGAAGACACATTAAAATATTATGATATTGAATTTAACAAAGCAGAAGAAAAATACCAATTTAAAAACACCCGTTAAAGGCAGTGAATGAGATGCGATTTAATATCTGTGATAATATTAAAACTCATCAAGGGTAAATATGATATGAAAAGTCATTTAATTTGTAAATGGGTATTGTTTCTTCAAGATTGCCGAGGGCGGTTTTGAACACATACCAGTTCTCTTTATCTTCGTGTTCAACGGGTATATATGTTCTTAAATACCATTGGGTATAAGGCGAAATTCCGTTTAATAAATCTTTTATTACATTACCCCGTATATCTTTACAAACTTCATCATTTACAACATATTTGAATATTACTTACACGAGTGGTCTGTATACAGTTCAAGGTTATCAAAGGTGAATATACATTCGCCTAATGAAAATTTAGGATCAATGTGTATAGGTTTAGGATTTTTTGTTGTAGCAGAAGGATTTATTGAAGGTATTAACGGTGTAACACGTTATACCTTTAAACGTGTATTTATCATGGTGTGGATCACGAGGTAACACAACCCAAAACGGCTTAAAGGTATAACACGTTATGTGTTATTCTAGAATATCATGCATATTCCCGAATACGCAGAGTATAGAAAAAAAATTATCAACGAAACGAAAAACTGTAATCAATTCTCTAAAAAACAAGGCATATTAACGAACAAGCTAAACATATATATTACTAGAAGGGCTAAACAGTAACATCTTCCAGTTCATACCATGTAAGCGTTGTGAAAGCGAGGCTAAAAATGGAGTATCATGCTTCTTGCATTGGTTTTTTGTTAAACACACCCTTTCCCCAAACATTCTTTAAAAAAATGATAAGATTGTCCCAAAATTCAACAAATTGGTTCAATCTGGTCAAAAAACAAAACTCTCACATGGAAGAAACACATGGTGTTTGTTTCTAGACATGATTTCGAAAAAGATTTCACAAATGGAGAAAAAACAACAAAGCATTTCTGGACTTTGGCGTGGATGGACTCAGTGAGAGCAGTTGCTGCGCTCGTTCCGACAAGAAGCTCATTACAACAAGAAAGAAGCTCAAGAAGTGCAAACTACGGCAAGCAAATCGCTCGAAGCTCTGCGGCGCGGACACTGTCCTTGCAGAAGCACGACAGGAACACAAAAAAAAGAGGTCATTGTGCCAAGCGCACTCGGCTGTGCGAAGCAGTTGCGCAAGCAGACTTGAGGGCAGGTGCATGCATCGTGTGCTATTTGTCCAAAAGCGAAGGCCTGGATACGTTTCCAGGTCCAGGTGCTCTGGACGATCACAAGACTGTTGACTTGACTCTTTTTTTCTGCAAACAAAGCAGCTGGATAGCAGATAGCAGTTGTAATACGCTGACACAAGGTAACTCATGCTGAGATGGCCATGCCGTCTTGTGCCAGAAACAGCAATGTCGGTTCCAACAACGACAAATCTCTGCGAGCAAGAACCTTGGAGAAAGATTTCCAAAGTGCATCATCTCTCTACCCGTGTGGCGTCAGAGTTGAAAGTTGACCGACGTCACCGAAGTTCAGGCGCGGGAAGACACGCGGTGAGTTGAGTTGCGTTTGTTACATTGCATGTCCAGGTCGATTCCGTCAGTCGCAAAAACAAACGAAGGCGAAAGGAGACTTAAGCTCTTGGTTCAATTGTTCGAAGAAGCCATGCTCTTGACCTTGCTGCGAAATGTGGAGAGCCAAGCCGGACTGCTGGCGTCTCGACGAACTTTTTTGCATGCTTTCAGCTGCTTTGCAAGCACGCCTCTCTCTCTGGGGAGGGTGTTCCAGCTCTCCACTCTGTGATAGCTACAGGCCCAGGTTCGAGACATGGGTCAGAATTCGGTACTTCGAAGCACTGTCGATTCGCGGGCCTACGGCCCGCANCTCTCTCTGGGGAGGGTGTTCCAGCTCTCCACTCTGTGATAGCTACAGGCCCAGGTTCGAGACATGGGTCAGAATTCGGTACTTCGAAGCACTGTCGATTCGCGGGCCTACGGCCCGCAGCTCAAGCGATCTCAGGGGCTCTGAAGTGTGAGCAAAACGGGATTTAAAGGGGCTTTTGGCGCGCGACACTTCGAAGTAGCCGCGAGGCACTTCGCAGCTCAAGGGCGGCTCGCGAGCAGCCTGCAAGGCTGTATTCTGAGCAGCTTGCGAGCAGCCTACGAGCAGCCGACAAGCAGCCTGCGAGCGGCTTGCGAGTAGCCTGCGAGCAGCCTACGAGGCTGTATTCCGAACACCCTGCGGGCACCCTACGAGCCTGCGAGGCTGCCGGCCTCTCAGCAGCTCGCGCCTGCGCGCGCCCTTCGGCTGCTTGCGAAGCAACGCGCGCCCAGTTTGCTCGCACTTTGGAGCCCCTCAAATTCCTCGAGCACCTGCCTCTAGGCCCCAGAATCGATACAGTCTCCGAGTGCCGAATTCTAGCCTATGTCTCGAACTTAGGCCTGTAGCTGTCATAGAGTGGAGTGCTGGAACACCCTCCCCAGAGAGAGCGAAAATGCCGATGACAGACAATGACAGACGGAGCTCGCTCTGCCATCGCGCCCGGTGCTCCGAAAACCGGGTTAATTGCAGCGAGTTNGACAGACAATGACAGACGGAGCTCGCTCTGCCATCGCGCCCGGTGCTCCGAAAACCGGGTTAATTGCAGCGAGTTTCGCACCGAAGGGGCCGATGGCAGAACGAGGGCGCTGTGTCGCGTCCCCCAGTGTCCCGAAAACTCACGGACATGATGCCGAAATTCGTCCCCAAGCGAGCGATGACAGAATGACAGAATGACAGGATGACAAGCCCCCCCCGCCCGCTCCCTCCCCCCTTCTCCGGCCTCCATGCCTGGCAGGTTCGTCACCGCGCTCACCGTGTTCGCCGTCCGTCCGTCCGTCCGAGGGGCACGCTGAGCCGGGGCCAGAGTCGATGATCCTCGCTTGCGAGGGGAGGCTCTGGTTTCGGTGCCTCGGTCCAGCGAGTGGAGGTGGTGCCCGACTGTTCAGGGCTCAATTGGCGGGTTCAGTAACCGCCAGCCACCGATGAAGCTCGCGCCGGTCCGTGAGGCACCGTCGCCCCCAGTCGGGGCGTGTGGGGAACGAAACTATGCCCTTTTTTTTCCAGCTTTTTTCAAAAAAAAGGCAAAGTCGGAATTCCGACCTTGCTCCCAATAGCTCACATTCAACCCATTCTTTCATCAAAAACGGGTCGGTGTCACAACTCACCAGATTTGGTGAATGCTGACACCGCCACTACAGGACGCTCAAAAGCTCCGAATTCGTGGCTCTGGAGCACCCCTACCTGACCACCCAGAACGACTCGATCAACGGCGGGAAGGGCGAGCTGGTGGCACTGGCCGACGGTGGCTTGCAGCTCAATGCGTCGGACCAGTTCATCAGCCTCAACACGACCAGCGGCCTGGCCAACCTGGCCATCGAGCCCAACACCGGCGGCAACAACAACGGGGAAGTCATTGTCAACTACGGCTTCGTGAACCTCTCGGACCGCAGCCTCAAGAAGAACGTCCGGCCCATCCCCGCCAAGGACCTGCAGCGGACCTTCGACGCCCTCGAGCCCTTGTACTACGACCGCGTCGAGGGACCCACCCAGCANTCCGGCCCATCCCCGCCAAGGACCTGCAGCGGACCTTCGACGCCCTCGAGCCCTTGTACTACGACCGCGTCGAGGGACCCACCCAGCAGATCGGCTTCATCGCACAAGACGTCCAGGCCGCCGGGGACCTGGGCGAGGCGCTGTGCAAAACCAAGAACCTGGACGGTCGGGACCTCATGGCCCTGGACTATCAACGACTCAGCGTCGTGCTCTGGGGTGTTGTGAAGAAGCTGCAGAAGCGTGTTGAGCGGCTGGAGAAGAAGGACCGCAAGGGCGACTCGGATTGAGCCCAAAACCGCATTCCTGCAGCCCGTCGGTAGATTGGCGGCCTGCAGGAAGCGGTTTTGGGGGTCGTTTTGGGAGCGTTTTGGGGCCCAAAAACGGGCACTGTCGGCATTCACCAATCTTAACGAAGAGCGACAGTGTGGCGTTTCCCAAGCTTTGTGTGCCTTGAAAATGGCGGAGGACGGCGCGATGGAGCTGCGGGCGGCTGGCCCGGGACTTCAACGTGCGGGATCCTAGGAAGCTCTACCAGATCGCCCGGCGGGAGTTTCCGGAGCGGCGGGACCTCACGAGTGCGCGGGCCCAGGCGGCGTTGCGCAGCGACGTGGCGAGGCAGGTGCTCGCACCGAAGCCACGGAGCCTGGGGAAGAGTGCGGCGGAGGGCCCCAACGATAGACTGCAAGCGGACCTCGTGGACTTTAGCCAGAACACGCGAGGACCCAACAAGTTCGGGCTGGTGGTGACGGATGTCTTCACGAGAGAGGTGGCCACGAAAGCCCTGCCCGACAAGCGCGCGGAGACGGTGACGAGGGCGGCTGCGGAGATCATCCCCGAGTTGGTTCAGGACGAATCGAATTACGTCGTCACAACGGATCTGGGCAACGAGTTCCGAGGGCTCGAGGCCGCCCTACCCGGTGGTGTGGTGCACCGGCAGAAGGACCCGACGGATCGCAATGCGACCGCGGTGGTGGATCGAGCCATACAGACTCTGAAGAAGGATTTGGCGGGCAAGGTGGCCCGGGACGGCGGCGGGTGGGGCGATCATGTGGACGAGGCGGCGGAGGCCTACAATGCCCGGCAGTGACGGTGGCTCCGGAAGATGTCGAGACGATGCCGGCCGCGAGCTTCCGGGTCTACCAGGATAATGCCCGAAAGTTCAAGCACAACGACGAGCTGACGAGGAGCCGTCAGCGGCGGCTGGAGGAGGCAGGGGCGTTCCGGGCCCCCACCAATGCCCAAAGGTCATTCCAGCNTGACGGTGGCTCCGGAAGATGTCGAGACGATGCCGGCCGCGAGCTTCCGGGTCTACCAAGACAACGCGGCCAAGTTCAAGCACAACGACGAGTTGACGGTGACGAGGAGCCGTCAGCGGCGGCTGGAGGAGGCAGGGGCGTTCCGGGCCCCCACCAATGCCCAAAGGTCATTCCAGCCCCAGTACGGGGCGGTGCGGGAGGTTTCGAGCTATGACTCGATGACGGTGCGAGCCACGGACGGCTCGGAGACTCTGCTGAAGCACGCCCTTCCGGTGCCCCGCGGATCCGCGGAGCCAAGCACGGCTGACTCGCCGGCCGGTACCACTGGCGGTGCGGCAGCTTAGAGATTTCAATCCCGGGCCCACGGCACCACCGTGAGGTTGGTTCGCGACTTGGGCGGCCCAGGCGGCGGCAGGCCGGGAGGGCTTGTCATCCTGTCATTCTGTCATCCTGTCATGGTCGCCGGCGGCAGGCCGGGAGGGCTTGTCATCCTGTCATTCTGTCATCCTGTCATGGTCGCCGGCGGTCCAGAAAAAGGGTGCAAAAGTAACACAAAATGGACCCAAGCCGCCCATGACAGTCATCGCCTCGAGATTCCCGAAAATCAAGGGCATTGCGACTAATTGCGCCCCAAATGGAGCATGACAGAGCGCCGTCATTCTGTCATGGGGTCCGGCGTGCCAAAAAAACGATGAAAATGAAGGCGAATTCCCGGCCCAGGCGATGACAGGATGACAGAATGACAGGATGACAGCACCCCCCGAGCGGCGGCGTGCGACAACGGCGGGCGCGTTGCTTGCAGCCGATTTCGGCTCAAATTCTGTAGATTTTTGCTTGCTTTGCAAACGGGACCGTTCGCGGCGCCTGGAGCATCCAGAATATCAAAAAACGCATCCAGAGCATCAAAACGGGAAGGCGCNAGCCGATTTCGGCTCAAATTCTGTAGATTTTTGCTTGCTTTGCAAACGGGACCGTTCGCGGCGCCTGGAGCATCCAGAATATCAAAAAACGCATCCAGAGCATCAAAACGGGAAGGCGCTTGGATCGCGGCCGGCCAGGGGGCTTGTCATTCCGTCATTCTGTCATTCTGTCATGTGTTAATAGAAAAAGCAAAAAGTAGCACAAATTGGACCCAGGTGGCCTATGACAGAAGGTCGTCGCGCTGTCATGGTGCGCGGGGGCCCGAAAAAGCGCGGGGGCCCGAAAAACCAACGAATTTGCGGGAGAGTTTCGCCCCAAGCGGCCTATGACAGAACGCCGTCATGCTGTCATGGGGTCCGGCGTGCCAAAAATCATGAAAATGGCGATGGATTCCGCGCCCAGGTGGCCCATGACAGAATGACAGAATGACAAGGCATCCCCCGGAGCCGGCCGCTGGCAGCCAGCGGTGGGGACAATCGGTTTTCAGCGTAGATTCTGCGTAGATTTTGCTTGTTTTTGCTTTGCAGATGGGACCGTTCGCGGCGCCCGAGCAGTCCAGAGCATCAAGACGGAGGGTTGGGACTTGGGTCGCGGCCGGCCAGGAGAGGGCTTGTCATTCTGTCATTCTGTCATGCTGNGCTTTGCAGATGGGACCGTTCGCGGCGCCCGAGCAGTCCAGAGCATCAAGACGGAGGGTTGGGACTTGGGTCGCGGCCGGCCAGGAGAGGGCTTGTCATTCTGTCATTCTGTCATGCTGACCGGCGTTCCGAAAAAAAGTGCAAAAGCCATACAAATTGAACCCAAGTGGCCTATGACAGAACTTCGTCGCGCTGTCATGGCGCCCACGCGCCCGAAAAACCAACGAATTTGCGACGAATTTCGCCCNCCGAAAAAAAGTGCAAAAGCCATACAAATTGAACCCAAGTGGCCTATGACAGAACTTCGTCGCGCTGTCATGGCGCCCACGCGCCCGAAAAACCAACGAATTTGCGACGAATTTCGCCCAAATGGCCTGACAGAACGCCCTCATCCTGTCATGGGGTCCGGCGTGCCAGAAAACCTATGAAAATGATCGCGAATTCCGCGCCCCAGGTGGCCCATGACAAAATGACAGAATGACAAGGCATCCCCCGACCCGGCCGCCGGCAGCCAGCGGTGGGGACAATCGGTTTTCAGCGTAGATTTTGCTCGTTTTTGCTTGCTTTGCAGAGGGGGCCGTTCGGAGCATCCAGAGCATCAAAAAAAACGCGTCCAGAGCATCAAAACGGAGGGTTGGGACTTGGGTCGCGGCCAGCCAGGAGAGGGCTTGTCATTCTGTCATTCTGTCATGCTGCCCGGCGTTCCGAAAAAAAGTGCAAAAGCAACACAAATTGAATCCAAGTGGCCTATGACAGAACTTCGTCGCGCTGTCATGGCGCCCATGCGCCCGAAAAACCAATGAATTTGCGGCGAGTTTCGCCCCAAGCGGCCTATGACAGAACGCCGTCATGCTGTCATGGGGTCCGGCGTGCCAAAGATCATGAAAATGGCGGTGGATTCCGCGCCCAGGCGGCCCATG